>CM038605.1:3373138-3392000 GCA_021533255.1 Ceriops tagal | reverse complement strand
TGCAGCAACTCTAAAGGGCGTCCCTGCACCAGTAGCACAACCAGCAGGTGTCCCTGCACTAGCATCTAACAACCTACAATCCTAAAAATTATAACATGTCCAGTAGTTTGCAATCCCAGAAATTGCAGCACGTCTAGCAGCTTGCAATCCCAGAAATTATAACATGACTAGCAGGCAATCATAGCAATTGCAGCACATCCAGCAGGCAATCCTAGTGACTGCAGCATGTCTAGCAGTTGTAGCACATACAAAAGCAACCTCTAGGTAGCAGGAGCAGGCAAATCAGCAGTTGTAAATTGTAGGAGTAGTAGCAAGCTCAAGTAAAATGTGTAAGCAGGAATAGCAGCACGTGCAGGCAGTGACAACAGAAGTTGTAGGCAAACCAACAACTATAGATTATAGGAGCAGCAGTAAGGTTCGAGTAGAAGGAGCAGCAACAAGGTCCAGGCAGAAGGAGCAGTAGCAAGGTCCAGGTAGAAGGAGTAGGCAAACCAGCAACTACAGATTGCAGGAGTAGCAGCAAGGTCCGGGCAGAAGGTACAAGTAAACCAGTAGGTGTAGAAAAACTAGCAATTGTAGATTGCAACACCAGTAGCACATCCAACAACTTGTAATAGGTGTGACCAGTAGTAACCACAACTAGCAATTGCAGCAGTGGGAGAAATCAAAAGTAGCACAACTAACATATATAGGTAGTGACAGCAGAACATGCAGGCTGTGATAGAAGAACGTGTAGGCAGCAATAGCAGCATGTGCAGGTAGCGATAGTAGCACGTACGAACAAAAATAGCAGAAAGTGCAGGCACCAGTAGCAACCACAACTTGCAATTACAGTAGCGGAAGAAAGCAAGGGTAGCATAACCAACATGTGCAGGTAGCCATAGCAGAACATGCAGGTAGTAATAGTACAACGTGCAGGCAGTAATAACAATATGCACAAGCAGCAATAGCAGCACGTGTAGATAAAAATAGTAGAATGTGTAGGCAGCGATAGCAGCACATGTAGGTAGCAATAGCAACACGTATAGGCAGTGATAGCAAGCCTCACAAGCAGTAATTGCAAAATGTGCAGGTAGTTATAGTAGCACGTGCAGGTAGTAATAGTAGTAGTGTTGTTCCCACAGCCTTGTATAGGTTGTAATTGTTGTCAACTAGGTTTAAGCGTGCAAGAAAGTAAAGCCACGTGGAAGGGCAAGAAGGTAAAAGCCACATGGAGAGGCAAGAACGTAAAAGCCACATGGAAGGGCAAGACAGTAAATTTGCCCTATTAGGTTTTTTTATAAAGGAGTATATAAAGGA
Source organism: Ceriops tagal (assembly GCA_021533255.1). NCBI lineage: Eukaryota > Viridiplantae > Streptophyta > Magnoliopsida > Malpighiales > Rhizophoraceae > Ceriops > Ceriops tagal. Next base: position 3,390,701 of record CM038605.1, on the reverse strand, counting down.
ATATAAGAGAGCACAGTAGAGAAGCCGTTGACGGGAAGAGAGAGAAAACGAAGTATCCGTCGAGTGAACAGTAGCTGTTGTCGGAGATAGGAGAGAAAATGAACCTATGGTCAGAAAAGAGGAGAGGTTGGCAAAAATAGAGAAAAGAGGAGACGGCTGAAGGGGTTGGATGACCAGACGGAAGATCGGAAGAGCAAAACGGCAAAGTCGTTGGAAGAGAGAGAAAAATCATATACGGCCAAATCGGAGCAAACCGGCGGAAGGAGAAAGAAACCCGACGACTAAAAATAGAAGGTCAACAGAATCGAGAGAGAGAGACAGACAAAGAGTGAGATCGTGAAATAGGAATTCGGTTGACACGGCTAGATGGTGAGAGAGAAAGCATGACATGGCAAGAGAGAGAAACGGGTCGACGACAAAACAGAGTGGACGATTGACGGAAAACCAGGACGACTGAAAATCAGATTTGGAGGCTGAACGAAGAACAAAGGTCGAGAGAGAGAGAGAAAAGGAGCTGGACAGTAGAACGAAGAGTGGATGGCTGATGAACAGTGACCGACAGAAGGCGTGAGACCAGAACGTGCGTCGGTGTGAGACTAGAAACGCAAGACGAGCCGTGAGACAAGGAGACGGGTGAGATCGTGAGACGGTGAAAGTAGGAGCTGTGTGAAACAACGTAGAGAAGAAATTTAGCGAAGCATTGAAAGAACTCAACGTATTTCCAAATTTCTTCAAGAGAGATTAGAGAGTGTTGCGGTGAACTTCTAAGCGGCAGTGGAGCAGCCTTTCAATTCAACAGAGGTAAGACAAGCTAGAAGAAGGGTAGACACAGAAAGTGACACTCTTTGTATTGTACTTGCTTAGTAATTGCAATAATGAAAGGAGTAGAGGATTAAGACATCCATTATAACTGGAATTCTCAAGTATAGTGGATAGCCTCGGTAAGGGAGAGTCCCTACCACTGTAGATGTACGTCACGTTGATGGAACCACGTAAATCTTGTGTGTCCTTAATTTGCTTTATGTTCTGTGTTTTGAATTGAGTTGTGAACGCAGCTAAAGTATCAGCTAACCCATAACCTAATGAAGACCTAAACAAGAACATCCAAATTGTCTATTAGGCAAGGTGTCTGAAAGGTGACTTTGGGGACTATTGTGATTAGTAGGTAACCATAGATCTACCTTAGTCGAGTCTAAGAAAGTGTTCGCTTTTAAGAAGAGGTTGAAGTTGTTCACTTACCTGTGAATTGCAAATTGTGGTGATACTAATTTACCCCCCGTCTCAGTATCACAAACTAGTAGATCCTAGGGAGAAGTCGGGAACTTCAATTGGTATCAGAGCACAGGTTCACCAGTTTGAAACTTAACAGCTTGGTGTACTAGGTTGAAGGGATTTAGAAGTTTAACTTGTTCAATATACTGAGAAATGGAAGCCGGTACCAGCACTAGCACCACTTACAGCAAGAAGGTTTCAATCTTCAACGGAACCAACTACCATATGTGGAGAGCAAGAATGCAAGTGGTATTTGCAACTATGGGCATGAATGTGGTGTAATGCATATAGGAGGGTTTTGTGGCTCCAGAAGAAGGTAAAGATCCAACCTCAGAGGAGTCAAGGTAGTTTGAGATAAATGGGAAGGCTTCAAACGTCATCATTTCAGCATTGGCAGATGCTGAGTATGCTAAAGTTATGGGCTGCAAATCTGCCAAGGAGATATGGGACAGATTGCAGAAAGTCTAAGAAGGTGATGGCAGAATGAAGGAGGCCAAGCTTCAAGTGTTCAAGGAGAGATATGAATCTCTCAGAATGCAGAAAAATGAGATAGTCCAAGAGTTCTTCACCAGGGTTATTGATGCTATAAACGACCTTAGAAGTCATGAGAAGAACAAGAAGGACTCATCTATTGTGAAGAAAATTCTGAGAATTCTGCCTAAGAGGTTTGCCTCAAAGGTAGCAGCTATGGAGGAGAGTAAAGATCTCAATTTTATGTCTCTGCATGATCTCCAATACAATCTTATTGCATATGAGATGTGGATAAAGTCAGTTGAAAGCTTTGCAGCAACAAAGGTATCAAAGGAGGCAGCTTTCAAAGCTATGAAGTACTTGAAGATAAAAGAAGAAGAAGAATCATCTAGTGAGGATGATGCTGATGATGAGGAAGAAAGTGAAGGTGAAGTATTGGATTACTTCAAAAGGAAATTCAAAAAGGGGTCTAAGAAGGGAAAAGGACAATTGTCCTTGAGATGTTATCGGTGTGGGCAGATTGGACACTTTGCTTCTTAGTGCAAAGTGAAACTTGATGATGAAGATGAGGATGGTGATGATGAAGATGAGGATGGTGATGATACACAGAATTCCAGATGGAGAAATCATCACTCAAATCAAAGAAGTTCAGTAAGAAAACTACCAACCCACAAAAGAAGAAGAGAGGCTCATTCTAGAGTTATGTGAGTCAGATAAAAGAAGCTGATGAGGAGGAAGATGAAGAATCATCAAATGAGCATGCCTTTATGGCATCAGCTCAAGGTGGTAGTTCAACCTCTGAAGAGGAAGAGGAGGTTGATGAAATAGAGCCAGATCTTGAAGCTGAGCTAAAAGCAGCTTCAAACGAGATAATCAAAAGGGGCAGAACCAAAAGAAGGTTGGAGGCCCATATAAAACAAGTTGAAGCAAAGTTTGAGGAAGTTAAAAGTCAAAAGGATGACATAAGGGCTAAACATATTGACTTGAAGAAAAGATTTGAAGAATAGATCAAAATATGTGAAGACTTTACAGTAGAGCTTGGCTTAAGGGCTTCAAAAATTGAAGAAATGGAGAAAGAGTTGCTGAGACTTCAGCAACAACTCAAAAGTAGCAAAGAGAACGTGTAGAAGCTTGAAATGATAGGAGAAACAAGTTCTACAGAAGGAGAGAAGAATGTAGAGAAAGTGCAGCAATCTGAGGCTGCATTGGCTAAAGAAAATAAAAATGTGCCACAGAAGTTGAAAGAGAAGGTTGTGACTCAGAAGAAGATAGCTGAGAATAAAAACGATCTGAAGAAGCAACCTAAGGTGGCAAACAAGAAGCAAGAAAAGAAAGTCAGCCAGCAAAGGGCTACGGCTGAACAGAAGAAGGAGAAGAAGTGACTGAAATGAAAGTCACACAAGCAAAGAAGCCAGCTACTTTGCTTACACAGTAACTGATGAACAGAAGAAGACAAGCTGTGATTAAACCCAAGAAGAGGCAGTTTCAAGGTCATTGCCTTTATTGTGGAGTCTGGGGTAATAAGGCGAGTAACTGCTGGTGGAGAAGGCCAGTATATGTCTCCAACTTGAGAAGATACGATGTTATATACAGGGGGAGACAATACAAAATTCAAAAGAGAACACCTGTCATAAGTTTTTGCATATACTATAAAAACAAGGACACACTAACAAGGAGTGTTGGTGGAAGCCCAAACCAATGGTTTCAAAGAATAAGTTTGCTATATTGGCAGACTTGGAACAGTGTGAAAGGTGCAGACAGGATGACCATAATGCCAAGAGATGCATGACACTTCTCCCTGAGCAAGAGAAGGCACTCAATGGCACAGTGAAAACAAGCGGTGCAGTCAAAGCTGAGGAAAAGGAGAACGTTATCATTCAGCCAGTTCAAAAGAAGGAATATAAAGCTAAAAGGGAGGTGGCTAATATAACTGAAATTGCACTCAAAGCTAACTACAAGGATAAGTAGTGGATCCTTGACAGTGGATGCATTTCACACATGACGAGAGATAAGAGTAAATTGTCAAAGCTAAAAAAGTCAAGAGAAGGCAAAGTTAAGTTTGGCAATGATGATCCACTCAACATTAGTGGTCAGGGGTCAGTAAACATTGGAAGAGGAAAGCTGAAAGATTTTCTGTACGTTGAAGGACTCAGATATAATCTAGCGTCTGTCAGTAAACAATGCAATGAAGACCACAAAGTAATATTCACAAAAACAGGTTTCCGGGTAAAGAGTAAAGAAGGCAATACTGTTGCAGTCGGGAAGAGAACAACTAGAAATTTGTATGTGATTGATGAAGAAAGAGATCCTCTTGCAACTAAGATTGTGCAAGAAAGAAAGCTAAAGAAAACGTGGACTAGTGCTCATCAAGAAAATTAGATCATAGGTGACCTATCAGTAGGAGTTACAACAAGAAGAAGAATTGTGGGAGCTACTGCTTTACTCTCACAAGTTGAACCTAAATCTGTTGAAAAGGCTACACAAGATCTAACTAAATCTCTTTCCACAAAGCTGTTTGAAAAGCACAAAATGAGTTTGTCTGTGTGAATGCCTCCTTAAGCCTAAAAATCAGGTGAATCCTCCATCTCTACTTTGCGAGTTTTTTAGATTTGTAATTGGTTGGCAAAGGGGGAGAGAAGCAACAGTGCAGGGGGAGCTATTAAGAAAGGGGGAGTTGAAACTACTGTATAGTGGCTTTTGTTATGAGTGTTGCCAACAATTACAAAGGGGGAGATTATTGTTCCCACAGCTTTGTATAGGTTGTAATTGTTGTCAACTAGGTTTAAGTGTGCAAGAAAGTAAAGCCACGTGGAAGGATAAGAAGGTAAAAGCCATATGAAAGGGCAATACAGTAAATTCTCCCTATTAGGTTTTTTATGGAGGAGTATATAAAGGAATATAAGAGAGCACAGTAGAGAAGTTATTGACGGGAAGAGAGAGAAAACGAAGTAGCCGTCAAGTGAACAGTAGCCGTCGTCGAAGATAGGAGAGAAAATGAACCCGTGGTAAAAAAAAAAGAGAGGTCGGCAAAAATAGAGAAAAGAGGAGACAGCTGAAGGGGCTGGACGACTGGACGGAAGATCAGAAGAGCAAAATGGCAAAGTCGTTGGAAGAGAGAGAAAAATCATATACGGCCAAATCGGAGTAGACCAGCGAAAGGAGAGAGAAACCCGATGGCCAAATTGGACCAGATCGGTGGAAGGAGAGAGAAACCTGATGGCCAAAAACAGAAGGTCGACAGAATCAAGAGAGAGAGATGGATGAAGAGTGAGATCGTGAAATAGGAAACGGGTCGACACAGTTGGACGGTGAGAGAGAAAGCATGACACAGTAAGAGAGAGAAATGAGTCGACTGCAAGATAGAGAAACGGGTCGACATTAAAATCGAGTGGACAATCGACGGAAAACTAGGATGGCCAAAAATCAGATTTGGGGGCTAAACAAAGAACAAAGGTTGAGAGAGACAGAAAAGGAGTTGGAAGGTAGAACGAAGAGTGGATGGCTGATGAACAGTGACCGACAGAAGGTGCAAGAACGTGCATCGGCATGAGACCAGAAACGTGAGTGAGCCATGAGACAAGGAGACGGGTGAGACCGTGAGACGGTGAAAGCAGGAGTTGTGTGAAACAACGTAAAGAAGAAATTCGGTGAAGCATTAAAAGAACTCAACGTATTTCCAGATTTCTTCAAGAAAGGTTAGAGAGCGTTACGGTGAACTTCTAAGTGGCAGTGGAGCAGCCTTTCAATTCAACAGTGGCAAGACAAGCTAGAAGAAGGGTAGACACAGTAAGTGACACTCTTTGTATTGTACTTGCTTAGTAATTGCAATAGTGAAAGGAGCAGAGGATTAAGACATCCATTGTAACTGGAATTCTTAAGTATAGTGAATAGTCTCGGTAAAGGAGAGTCCCTACCACCGTGGATGTACGTCACGTTAACAGAACCATGTAAATCTCGTGTGTCCTTTATTTGCTTTATGTTTTGTGTTTTGAATTGAGTAGTGAACGTAGCTAAAGTATCAGCTAACCCATAACCTAATGAAGACCTAAACAAGAACATCCAAATTGTCTATTAGGCAAGGTGTCTGAAAGGTGACTTTGAGGACTATTGTGATTAGTAGGTAGCAATAGATTTACCTTAGTCGAGTCTGAGAAAGAGTTAACTTTTAAGAAAAGGTTGAAGTTGTTCACTTACCTGCGAATTGTGAATTATGGTGATACTGATTCACCCCCTTTTAGTATCACAAACTAGTAGATCCTAGGGAGAAGTCGAGAACTTCAAGTAGGTCTAGCAGTTTGCTGCAGTAGAGGAGAAAACGTGCATTGATAGTAGGGGAAGAAACCTACTAGTTTAGCAGGTGAGGTAACTTGCCAAGGCAATAGGTAAGGAAACCTGCTAAGGTAGTAAGTGAGGTAGCACTGATAACAGAGGAAGAAACTTACTAAGGCAATAGGTGAAGCAACATAGCAAGAGAACCTACCAAGGTTAATAGCAGGAGGAGAGAACCTGCAACAGAGATAATCAGTAGTGGAGAGAACTAGTAGGGGGAAAGAACCTTCAGTAGAGATAACCTACAACGGAGATAACCTGCAGAGAAGAGACTGGTAAAGCCTAAGCAAAGACCGACAGTGAGGAAGAAGAGTGGGATACCCTTGAAATGATCAGGAGATCAATCTATTGAGTGATCGGGAAATCATTGTAAGTGGTGAAGGACTAATCCTTCCACACTATAATTGTATCCCTTGATAACAAGAGTGGATTGTGTGATTTAGGAGTGATCCTATCACACCATGGATGTAGCTCACACATTGTGGGTGAATCACGTAAAAATCTCTGTGTGTTTTTTAGTGCTTGCGTCTGATTGATATCTGTATGGCTGCTCTCATATAAAGAAGAAAGATAAAACATTGGATCATCGACTCTAACAAGTCACAACGGTTAATTAGGAAAAATTTGTAAAAGTGAGTATCTCACATTGATTCATCCCCTTCCTTTCTTAATGTGAGACCTAAGAAGGTCCTCATCAAGTGGTATCAGAGTTGGTTCCTTTGTTGATCCAATTTGTTTGCTTTGATCTGAAGTTATTTGTTGCTGCTGTGAATTTTTATTTTTATTACTGATTGATATCATGGATTGGATGAACAGTGTTAACAGTTCTTACTTTTGATGGGCTGAATTATCAGTTATGGAAGAATAAAATGCTCTTATATTTGATGACACTTGGTCTAGATATTTTTGAATCTACTGTTAGCAGCTTCATCCCTGTTACTGAAGGTGATGCTATGATGCTTATTGATAAAAAGAATTTGGAGTGTAATGGAAAGGTGAGAAATGCCTTATATGCCTCCTTATCAGACAAAGAATTCACCAAAGTGATAGAGCGCAACACAACTAAGCAAATCTGGGACAAATTGAAGAACATTTATGAAGGAGACAAGGTTATGAAGGAAGCCAAGCTACAAATTTGGAGGAGTAGATTTAAAGACATAAAGATGCTAGATGATGAATTTGTGCGATGCCTTATTAACAAGAGTAAACAAAATTGTGTGCTCCATTAGAGGCTATGGAAAGGAGATCAATAATGCTATTGTGGTAAGGAAAATACTTAGAAACTTGCCGGAAGCTTACAACACCAAAGTCTCTTCCATAGAAGATAGAGATCTAGATAGGTTGCCCTTAGATGACCTGCGTAGCATATTGGTAGCTTATGAAATGTGAATAGCTTCAATAAAGAAAGAAAAGAAGTTTAAGGTGGAGAAGGAGTTGGCTTTTAAGGCAATGAAGAAGTTAAAGATTAAAGACCAAGAAGAGGAATCCAACAACAGCTTTGAAGAAGAAGATGGTGATACTAAACTGAATGAAGTCATGATATACATCACTAACAATATGAGGAAAGGAAAAGGGAAGTATAAGGGAAAATTACCCTTGAAGTGTTTTAGTTATGGAGACATAGGGTACTTTACCTTGGACTGCCTAAAGAAAAGAGAAGTAAATAGTGATGATGATGATGAGCCAGTCCCATAGAGAAGAACAAAGAAATTTAACTATTTTAAAGGTGGAAACTCAAATGCCATAGGGAAAAAGCAATTCTTCAGATCCAAAAGAAGAAATTATTTGAGCAAGCTAGATGAAGAAGATTTTAAAGAAGAAGTTGATGATGATTCTAATAATGATGCTATGGGGAATGTGATGGTTGTTAGAGTAAATGATGTTCTAGAATCTTTAAGTGATGAGGAATTAACAGAAGAGGAAGAGGATAAGTTGGTTTAGCAACTTGAGAATGAATTGAGAGCTTGTTTGCACAAAAATAGTAAGTTGGAAAAAGAGGTAAAGCATTTTAAGAAGCTGTGTAAAAATTTTACTATTGATGAATCTGATCTCCAGGTGAAAGAAAAGGAGTTTCAAAAGAGGAGTACTTGAAGAGAATTGAGGAGTTAATTGTACTTGAGGTAGAGCAAGGCAAGATGCATGAAGATCTTGGCGCTAAGGTGATTGCACAAGAGCAAGAGGTGCTAATTTTGCAAGTCAAGCTCCACAAGGCTGAGTTCGAACTGAAGAAGCATGAAGAAAGCTTTATGTAGGCCATGGAAGTGAAAAAAGAGTCATATTCAGCAAATGCCATTAAGAAGGATGCTACCAGAAGGTTGGATGAGTGTTTAAGCAATCAAAGACTTTATTCCATGGGGAAGAATGGACTTAATTATATTGAAAAGTCGAGTGAGAAGAAGAAAATTGTATTTATACCTGAAAGCAAGCATAATGACGCTATGGAAAAGAGAAACCAACCCAAGCTAAAATGAGTTAGGAAAGAGGTAGTGAAGACTTCTATCCAAAGGAGATAGGTTGTCAAAGATAAAGAGAAGGTTGCCACAATAGTTGTTGAAGAAATGAGACATGAACTTAGTGAAAGAAAAAAATCCAGCTTTGAAAGATTTTGATGGAGCTGTGGTAAGTATGGGTACAAAGCTAATGTGAACTGGAATAATAGGCTAATAATGAAGAGAAATGTGAAGCAAGAGTCTAGAGGGAGACTCTATCAAGAAAGGAGACAGTTTTAGGTGAAAAGAAGTCATATTTCACTGAGGAACAAATTTGAGTTGTTGGGAGAAATCTGTGAAAGATGTGAAAAGGCTAGACACATTGCTGAGGATTGCTTGACATTGTTGCCTAATCAAAGAGTGCAAAGGAGAACACCTACACATGCTCCTACATTCAGTTAAAGAAGAAGAAGAGGAAGAGAAATGACTATGGTTGTGGAAGTAGCTTTAAAAGCTTCCAAGAAAGAAAAGCCATGGATCTTAGACAGTGGCTACTCTTCATACATGACAGGAGACTCTAAGATATGGAAGGGAGTAGCAAAATATAATAGAGGGTCAGTCAAATTTGGCAATGATGGTACCTTAAAGATTCAAGGTATTGGTACTGTTGAAATTGATATAGAAAAACTGAAATCAAAGATAGTGCTTTATGTTGAAGGATTAAAATACAATCTCATCAATGTTAGCTAGCTTTGTGATGATGGACATGAAGCTACTTTCAACAAGAGTGGCTACATAGTAAAAAGATTAAAACATGGTGCCATTTTTACTAAGGGTGAAAGAACAAATAAAAACTTATACTAAGTTTTTATAAGCAAAAACACATGCTACATGAGTACTAAAGATTAGAATTTATTATGACATAGAAAAATGGGACATCTTGGACAAAAAAGGCTAAACTTAAGTATTTACTACCCCTTAAAGGTTAAGGTATCCTCGAACCCCTTTCCCCTTCCCTCTTCTATTATTCTTTGGATTTGTTGTCAAAGGGGGAGATTGGTATATATTTTACATAAATCCTAAGAGAGTGTATATTGATTAAAAGGGGAAGTAGCTTGATAAATAAAAGGGAGAAACTATAAAAGGAGAGAAGTAGAAAAAAGGAGGAGCCCAATTAAGGGAGATGTATGTTTCAGGGGGAGCTATGAATGTCAAAGGTTGTTATATATGCATTAATGGATTTAATGTGTTGCCAACAAATCCAAAGAGGGAGATTTTTGAACCTATCTTTGATGGCTAATGTTAGATTTATTATCAACAGCGTCTCATATTATTGTTTGTGTTGATTTGATGTTTTGAATGTCGTTGAGATGCATAGAAGTCGGTCAAAATTGTTGATGATAGGTTAATTAAAGTCAATGAGTCAATATTGACCATTGACCTTAAATTTTAAGGGTTAAGGTTGACCATTGACCCTAAATTTTAGGAATCAAATTTGGCAGTTGATTGTAAGGCAACCTTTGGGAATTAATGATGACTGTTGATGATTGTGTAACCTTAATCTCAAGGCTTTATAAATAACCCTATGCACCTTGCAAGACAAGTGTGTGCTGCAAAATTTTGAGAGTTGGCCAAAGGAGAGAGAATGATAACCTTAAAGGCAAAGAGAGGGTGAACGACAAAGAGAAAAGCAGGCACCAAAAGAGAGAATGACTAACCAAGGAAAAGAAGGCAACCACCAAGAGAGGTGCAATCAGCTAAGGAGAGTTTAGCAGATTGCCAAGGAGAGACCAACAACCCGAGGAAGGTGCAACAATTGTTGGCCAAAGCAAAGGTGGCAGCAACCACCAAAGAAGGAGGCAGCCACACCAACCAAAAGAGGAGTTGTAGCAGTTGGCAGCCACACCAACTGAAGGAGGAGTTGTAGTAGCTAGCAACCACACCAAAGGAAGAAGGAGGTAGCCCTACCAAAAGGAGAACAAGGTGTAGCAGCTGATAGCCATACCAAACCAGCAGAAGGTGCAATTTGGTAGCAAGGAAGGCAAACCAGCAGAAGGTGTAATCTGATAATAAGGGAGGCAAACCAGTAGAAGGTACAATCTGATAGCAAGGAAGGCAAACCAGCAGCAAAGGAGCCAAACTAGCAGAAAGTACAATCTAGCAGCAAGGGAGGCAAACTAGCAGAAGGTGCAAGTAAAACCAGAATCTGCAGATTGCAGTAACACCAACAAGCGTCCTTGCACCAGTAGCAACTTCAGCAGGTGTCCCTACACCAGTAGCAACTCCAGTAGGCGTTCCCAGCACAAGCAGGTGTTCCCTACACTAGCAGCATATTTAGTACCCTGTAATCCCAGAAATTACAGGGTATCCAATAGTTGGCCAAGGAGAGTGCAATAGATGAACAAGGAAGGTACAGTAGTAATTGGCCAAAGCAAAGGTGACAGTAACCACCAAAGAAGGAGGTAGCCACACCAACTGAAGGAGGAGTTACAGTAGTAGATAGCCACACCAACCGAAGGAGGAGTTGCAGCAGCTGGCAGCCACACCAAACCAATAGAAGGTGCAATCCGGCAGTAAGGGAGGCGAACCAGCAGAAGGTGCAATTTGGCAGCAAGGGAGGCAAACCAGTAGAAAGTGCAATTTGGCAGCAAGGGAGGCAAACCAGCAAAAGGTGCAAGCAAAACCAAAATTTGTAGATTACAGCAACTTCAATAGGTGTCCTTGCACCAGCAGCACAACCAACAAGTGTCCTTGCACAAGCAGAAACTCCAACGGGCGTCCTTGCACTAGTTGCACAACCAGTAGGTGTCCCTGTATCAGCAGTAACTCCAATAGGTGTTCCCAGCACTAATAGGCATTCCTTGCACCAGCAACACTTCTAGTAGCCTACAATCCCAAAAATTACAATGCATCTAGTAGCTTACAATCCCAAAAATTACAGCATGTCTAGCAGCCTGCAATCCCAAAAATTACAGCATGACCAGCAGGCAATCATAGCTATTGCATCACGTCTAACAGGTAATCCCAGTGAGTGAAGCATGTCCAGAAGTTGTAGCACATACAACAGCAACCTCCAGGAATCAGGAGAAGGCAAACCAGCTGCTACAAATTGCAGAAGCAGTAGTAAGCTCAAGCAAAATGTGCAAACAACAATAGCAGCACGTGCAAGTAGCAATAGCAGAAGGTGTAGGTAAACTAGTAATTGCAGATTACAGGAGTAGTAGCAAGGTCTGGGTAGAAGGAGTAGGCAAACCAGTAACTGCAGATTGCAGGAGCGAAAGCAAGGTCTAGGCAGAAGGTGTAGGCAAACCAGTAACTGTAGATTGCAAGAGCAATACCAAGGTCTAGGCAAAAGGTGCAAGCAAACTAGCAGGTGCAGAAAAACCAGCAATTGCAGATTTCAACACTAGTAGCACATCCAACAACTTGTAGTAGGTACCACCAGTAGCAACCATAACTAGCAATTGTAACAACAGAAGAAAGCAAGGGTAGTATAACCAACACATGCAAGCAGTGATAATAGAACATACAGGCAATGACAGCAGAATGTGTAGGCAGTGACAGCGGAATGTGCAGGCAGTAATAATAGCACGCATAAGCAACGATAGCAGGACATGCAGATAACAATAACAGAAAGTGCAGGCAGTGACAACAACACGTGTAGGTAGCAATAACAGCATATACAGGTAATGATAGTAGACCATGTAGGTAGTAATAGCAAAATGTGCAAGCAGCTATAGCAGCATGTGCAAGCAGTAATAGCAGCAGGTCCAATAGCTTGCTGTAACAAAGGAGAAAATGTGCCTTGTAGCTTATTGAAGCAGAGGAGAAAATATGCACTAGCAGCAGGGGGAAAAACCTATCAAGTTAATAGGTGAGGTAACTTGCCAAAGGTAGTAGGTGAGGTAGGATTGGCAGCAAGGAAGAGAACTTGCCAAGGCTAAAAGAGGCAGCACCAGCAATAGGAGGAGAGAACACCAAGGTAATTAGAGAGGCAGTACCAGTAGCAGGTGAGGCAACACCGGTAGTAGGGGGAGAGAACTTGTAGTGGAGATAATTGGCATCAGAGAGAACTAGCAGGGGGAGGGAACTTGCAACAAAGATAACCTACAGTGGAGATAACCTACAGAGGAGAAACTAGCAAAGTTTGAGCAAAGACCAACAATAAGGAAAGAGAAGATCCGCGTTCTGTACTAGCAACTTGTGCACATTAAGTGATCTTTCTCAGGAAAGTGTTAGTCACAAACGTTTTGATAAACTTGTTGAAAAAGGGTGGGATACCCTTGGAGTGATTAGGAGATTAGTCTATTGAGTGATCAAGAGATTATTGTAAGTGGTTAAAGAGTGATCCTTTTACAAGTGGTTAATGAGTAATCTTTTCACACCATAACTGTATCCCTTAATAACAAGAGTGGATTGTTTGATTAGGAGTGATCCTATCATATTGTGGATGTAGCTCACACATTGTGGGTGGACTAAGTAAAAATCTTTGTGTGTTCTATAGTGCTTGCGTCTAATTGATATTTGTACGGCTGCTCTCACATAAATAAGAAAGATAAAACATTGGATTATCCACTCTAATAAATCACAAAGGTTAATTTGGAAAGATTTGTAAAAAGTGAGCATTTTACATTGATTCACCCCTTCTCCCTCTCAGTATGAGACCTAAGAAGGTCCTTATCAAATTTGAATAACATTAAATTAAACGTTACTTTTTTCCAAAAAAAAAGTTAACCTAAATATGTACTTAGATTAGGAGAGAAGGGTAGAGCTGTTGTTTAATTATCATAACTTTTTTAAGGAAAAGAAGGTTAAAATAGTTGTGACTGAGTTTACCAATTATTTAATAGTATGGTGGGACCAACAAATTATTACTAGAAAGAGGAATTTCAAAAGACCACTAGAAACCTAAGATGTGTTGAAGATTGTGATAAGGGGGAGGTTTGTTCCTAGTTCTTATCATAAGGATTTTTATAATAGGTTATAAAATCTTATGCAAAGTTCCAAGATTATGAAAGAGTACTATAAGGAGATGATGATTACTATGGCTAGGATAAATGTAATGGAAGATAGGAGGCGACCATAACTTGTTTCCTTTAAGGGTTGAATAGTAATATGGCTAATGTGGTAAAATTACAATACTATGTAGAGCTTAAGGGCATGGTACACATTGCCATGAAAGTTGAGAGGCAAATTAAAGAAAGTAGTACTTATAGATATAATTAGAACTCAGGTTCATCTTTTTGGAAGTCAAATTGGGAGAAGAAGGAAGAGAAGATGACTCCTAAGTTTAAAATTGATACAAATAAGCCTAAGACTAATGGGGGTAGCCTTAAAAAGGCCAAATTTGAGGATAAACTTGAAGACATATAACGAAAAACTAGAGACATTAAGTGTTTCAAGCATTTAGGTAGAAGGTATATAGCATTACAATGCCCTAATAAAAGGTTTATAATCCTTAAAGAAATTGGTAAATATAAGGCTGGGAGTGAGTTTAATGATGAGGCTCATATGCCACCTTTAGTGTAGGTTAGTGATGTTGATAAGGGAGTAGAATAACTGGAGAATAGTGGAGAACTTTAGTGGTATGGAGAGCTCTTAATGTATAAGTTAAAGAGATAGATGATGTTAAGATATAGAGGGAGAATATCTTTTATAGTAAGTATTGGGTGCAAAGTAAAAATTATAACTTGGTTATAAATAAAGGTAGTTGCACCAATGTAACTAGTATTGAGTTAGTAAAGAAGTTAGGTCAACCCACTACTAAACATCCTAGACCATATAACCTGCAGTAATTAAATGATAATGGAGTGGTGAGAGTGACTTAATAGGTTATGTATCCATTTTTCATTAGTAGATATAAGGATGAGGTGTTTTATGATATTGTACTTCTATAGGTAGGATATTTGTTATTAAGTCATCCTTGGCAATTTGATGTAAGAGTTTTGTATGATGGTTACAAGAACTATTATTCTTTCACCATGGATGGAAAACCATTCACACTTGTTCCATTAACACCAAAATAAGTGTATGAAGACCAAGTGAGACTTTATAAGAGCTAGCAAAAGAGGATGAGTGGAAAGAAAAAGAAACTAGAGAGAAAAGAAAATGAAGGAGAGAAAAATAAGGTGAAAACACTTGAAAGTGATAACCATAAGAGTGGTTAAGTTCAAAAGAGAGAAAATAAGAAAAAATAAGGGAATGTGTATGCAAAAGGAGCATATGTTAAAGTTTTCTTCCAAGTTAATAGACAAATGATTTTCATTGTTTACAAGGATTCTTATTTTTTTAATATTAACCTTAATTTTTCTTTACTTAGTATTGTTTCATCTTTTTTACAAGATTATAATGATGTAATCCTTTAAGAAATCTTAAATGACTTACCACCAAGAAAAGAGATTGAACATCACATTGATCTTATTCATAGAGCTCTTATTCCTAATAAGCTAGCATATAGAAGTAATCTTGTGAAGGCAGAGTAGGTTCAAAAGCAAATTAAGGAGTTAATGAAGAAGAGTTATGTAAGAGAAAGCATGAGCCTATGTGCAGTGCCAATGTACTTATGCCAAAATTGAAAAATTATCAACAAAAAAATAGTTAAGTATTGACATCTTATACCTAGATTGATGATATGCTTGATGAATTGTATGGTACTTGTTACTTCTCTAAATTTATCTTAAGAGTGGGTATCATTAAACTAGAGTAAGGAAAAGTGATAAGTGAAAAATTACCTTCAAGAGTAAATATGGTTTGTATGAATGGTTAGTTATGCCTTTTGATTTGATTAATACACCTAACACTTTTATAAGATTAATAAACCATGTTTTGAAACCTTTCTTAAGAAAACTTGTTGTGACTTATTTTAATGACATAAAAGTATATAGTAGGAATTTAGAAAAGCATGTTAAACATTTGCATTATGTATTTGATGTGTTAAGAAAAGAGAAATTGTATGTCAATTTAAAGATATGTGATTTTTGCAAAGATCACATTATTTTCTCGAGTTTTGTTATATGTTTTATGGTATAAAGGTTGATAAAGAAAAGATTAAGGTTATTAAAAAATGACTTACACTTAAGAGTGTAAGCAATGTAAGGAGTTTTCAAGGTTTGACTAACTTTTATAAGAGGATCATTAAGAATTTTAGTACCATAGTTATATTATTAATTGAGGTAATTAAAAGGATTATGACTTTTAAATGGGGTAAAGAACAATAAGATGCTTTTGATTTATTTAATTTTATTTATGTAATGCACCACTTCTTATTTTGTTTGATTTTTCTAAGACCTTTGAAACTAAATGTGATGCATTAGGTATTAGGATTAAAGAAGTTCTTATATAAGAGAAATGACCCATTGCATTCTTTAGTAAGAAGTTAAGTGGAGCAATATTAAATATCCAACTTATGATAAAGAATTGTATGCACTTGTTAGGACTTTAGAAACATGAGACTGTATTGACCATAAGACTTTAAAACATTTGAAAATATAAGATAAATAGAATATAAGCATGAAAAATAGGTTGACTGTATTGAAACATTTCTTTATGTGATTCAATACAAATTAGGTAAGGAAAATGTTGTTGTTGACGTATTATCATGTAGGTACACATTGATTAACACTTTGAGCGTTAAGTTGTTAGTTTGAGGATATTATTGATTTATATGCTAATGATGCTAATTTTGGTAATGTGTATATTGCATGTAAGAAAGCTATTTGTTGTAAGTTAAATAGATATGAGAGGTATTGGTTTAAAGAGAATAAACTTTGTATTCCTTAAGGGTTTATTAAAGTGTTAATTATGAGAAAAGCTCATGAGAGTAGTTTAATGGGACACTTTGGTATTCAAAAGACTTTTAATATTTTGAATGAGCGTTTCCTTTGACTACATATGAAAAGGGATGTTAAGAGAGTTCATGCCAAGTGTATTACATGTAGATAAGCTAAGTCTAAAGTTGTATCACATGGTAAGTACATACGTTTAGACATTTCTTGTGAATCTTGGACTGACATTTTTATGGATTTTATTCTTGAATTACCTAGGTCCAAGAAAAGCTAAAATTGTATTCTTGTTGTTAAGCCCATCTTTGATGACTAATGTTAGATTTGTTGTCAACAACATCTCATATATTTGTCTATTCCCTGGACTATGTGAGGACTTGTTTAGCCAATGATGCCAAGGCTGCAAAGAAGGGAGGATAGAGGTAGTTCAATAGCCTTGTGGATGTCTACAAGAAGACATTGGCATCTGATGGCCTTGTTGGGCTTTACTGTGCATTTAACATCTCTTGTGTAAGAATTATTGTTTATTGTGGCCTATATTTTAGAATGTATGACTCTTTGAAGCCAATGGTGTTGACTGGAAAGTTGCAAGATAGTTTCTTTGCTAGCTTTGCCCTTGGTTGGCTTATTACCAATAGTGTTGGTCTTACATTCTACCCTATTGACACTATTTGTAGAGGAATGATGATGACCTTTGGTGAAGTTGTCAAGTATAACAGCTTTCTTGATGCATTTGCTTAGATCTTGAAGAATGAGGGTGCTAAATCTCTCTTTAAAGGTGCTGGTGCAAACATCCTCCGTGCCATTGTTGGTACTGGTGTGCTTGCTGGTTACGACAAGTTGCAATTGATCATGCTTGGAAAGAAGTATGGATTTGGTGCTGTTTAGTCACTTGTTGGGTATAAGTTAATGTTGACCATTGACTTTAAATTCAAGGAGTTAATACTAACCATTGATTCTAAATTTAAGGAATCAATGTTGATTGTTGATCGTAAGATAACCCTAAATTCAAGGAATCAATACTGATCATTGATGGTAGGGCAACCCTAAACTCAGGGCATATAAACACCAATGAAGCTGCCAAGAGAGGGTGTAAGCTACGGAAACAAAATAGAGAAACAGAAAGCTAGAGCAGTCACCAAAAAGAAAATGTGAGGGCACAACATTGAGTAGAAACTCAGCAGGGTGCACAGCAGAATGAGAGCATAGCAGAGAGAGTGCACGGTAGAAGGAGAGACAGCAACAGTGGCAGAAAGAAGGAGAGACAGTAGTAAAAAAAAA
>CM038605.1:3343603-3373038 GCA_021533255.1 Ceriops tagal | reverse complement strand
AAAAAAAAAGGAGAGAACCTATAAAGGAGGGAACTTATAGAGGAGAAAACTTATAGAGGAAAAAACTTGCAAATAAGAGAACCTGTAGAGGAGAGAAACAACAGAGAAAACTAACATAGACCTACAGAGGAGAGAAAACTAGTAGAGACCTGCAGAGGAAAGAATACATAGTAAACACCTACAGAAGAAAGAACATATGGCAGAGACAAGACCTACAGAGGAGAGAACGTATAGTAGAAACCTGCAGAAGAGAGAAACCCAGTAGAGGTAGGAGAGAAATCCAACAGAGGCAGGAAAGAAACCCTATAGAGGTAGGAGAGAAACCCAGTAGAGGTAGGAGAGAAACCCTGCAGAGGAGAGAACTTGTAGAGAAGAGAACCTGCAGAGGAAAGAACTTGCAATAAAAAGAACCTACAGAGGAGAGAATCAACAGAGAGTTAAGACCGGCAGAGGAAAAAGGAAAGCTATGAAACATAACAAAGAGAAAGCTGTGAAACCGGAAGTGAACAAGGAGAGACCGACAAAGCTTAAGCAAAGATTGGTAGTGATGAAGGAGAAAACTTTGAGCAAAGACTGACAGTAAGGAAGAAGAAGATCAAATTTTTGCAACAGCAGCCTATGCACATGGAGAGATCTTTCTTAGGAAAATTTTTGTTATATTCTTTTTATGAAACTTCTTGAAAAAGGGTGGGAAACCCTTGGAGTGATCGGGAGATCATTATAAGTGGCTGAGGAGAGATCCTTCCATAATATTAGCTATATCCCTTGATAAAAAGAGTGGATTGTGTGATTTAGGAGTGATCCTATTACACTATGGACTTAACTCACATATTGTGGGTGAACCACATAAAAATTTTGTGTTCTCGAGTGCTTGTGCTTGCTTGATATCCATACGGCCGTTCTCACATAAAGAAGTTAGATAAAATTGGATCATAGACTTTAATAGGTTACAGAGGTTTAATTTGAACAGATTTGTAAAAGTAAGCATCTTATACTGATTCACCCTTTCTCCCTCTTAGTGTGAGACCCAAGAAGGTCTTTATCAATTGGTATTAAAGCCTTGGGTTCCTTTGTTGATCCATCATGCTTAGATTTGAAATACGTTTGCTGCTACTAAGAATCTTTACATTTATTGCTGGTGAATATCATGGAGAGTATGAACTACGTTAATAGCAAGAGTATTCCCACATTTGATGGACAAAATTATCAGTTATGGAAGAATAGAATGCTCCCATATCTGTTATCACTTGGTTTAGATATGTTCGAATCTGCTGTCAGTGGCTTCACTTTTATTGCTAAAGGTATTACTATGACGCCTACTGATAAGAAGAATTTAGAGTATTATGAAAAGGTTACAAATGCCTTATATGCCTCCTTATTAGACAAAGAATTCACCAAAGTAATGGGGTGTGAAGGAAGAATATTTATGAAGGAGACGAGGTTGTGAAGGAAGCCAAGCTACAAATTTGAGGAGTAGATTTGAAGATATAAAGATGTTGAATGATGAATATATGGATGCCTTTTTTATATGAGTAAATGAAATTATATGCTCCATTAGAGGCTATAGAGAGGAGATCAATGATGCTACTGTGGTAAGGAAGATATTTAGAACCTTACCAGAAGCTCCAAAGTTTATTCCATAGAAGATAGAGATTTGGATAGGTTGCCCCTAGATGATTTACATAGCATATTAGTGGCTTATGAAATGAGAATAGCCCTAATGAAGAAAGAAAAGAAGCCTAAGGCAGAAAAGCAGTTGGCTTTTAAGGCAATGAAAAAATTAAAGATTAAAGAACAAGAAGAAGAATACAACAACAATTCTAAGGAAGAAGATGGTGATACTAAATTGGATAAAGTTATGATATATATCACCAAAAATGTAAGGAAAGGAAAAGGGAAGTATAAGGGAAAACTACCTTTGAAGTACCTTAGTTGTGGAAGCATTGGGCACTTTGCCATGGACTGCCCAAAAAGAAAAGAAGCAAATAATTATAATGATGATGAGCCAGTGTTGAGCCTATCTTTGATGACTAATATTGGATTTATTGTCAACAGTATCTCATATATTTGTCTATTCCCTGGATTATGTGAGGACCCATTTGGCTAATGATGCTAAGGCTATAAAGAAGGGAGGATAGAGGTAGTTCAATTGCCTTATAGATGTCTATGGGAAGACATTGGCATCTGATGGCATTGTTGGGCTTTACCGTAGATTTAACATCTTTTGTGTAGGAATTATTGTTTAACATGACCTATATTTTGGAATGTATGATTCTTTAAAGTTAGTGGTGCTGGTCTTGTATCGTACCTTATTGACACTGTCTACAGAAGAATAATGATGACCTCTAGTGAAGCTGTCAAGCATAATAGCTCTCTTAATGCATTTGCTCAGATCTTGAAGAATGAAGGTGCTAAATCTCTCTTCAAGGGTGCTGGTGGTGCAAACATCTTTTGTGTTAGTGTTAGTGCAAACATCCTTTGTGCCAGTGCTGGCACTGGTGTGTTTGCTGATTATGACAAGTTATAGCTGATTGTGCTTGGAAAAAAGTATGGATCTGGTGGTGCTTAGTCACTTATTGGGTATGAGTCAATGTTGACCATTGATGACCCTAAATTCAAGGAGTCAATGCTAATTGTTAACCCTAAATTCAAGGAATTTGTTGTTCCCACAACCTTGTATGGGTTGTAATTATTGTCAACTAGGTTTAAGTGTGCAAGAAAGTAAAGCCACATGGAAGGACAAGAAGGTAAAAGCCACATGGAGGGGCAAGAACGTAAAAGCCACATAGAAGGGCAAGACAGTAAATTCGTTGCGTAAGCCCTATTAGGGTTTTATAGAGAAGAGTATATAATGGTCTTGGAAAACAAAGCAAAAGTGAGTGTCGGCAATAGAGCAAAACGAAAAACCTAGAGCAATCACTCGGAAAACAAGCAAGAGAAAGCAACCGGCCGACCAAAGTGAAAACAAAAAGAAGACGTCAAACCAAGGTGAGTCAGAAATTAAGCTTTGGAATGGCAAACCTAGAGCAACCGGCCAACCAAGGTGATCACTCGGCAAAACCCTATAAGACGAAGAACACCACCGAAAAGGAAGAGAGAGTCCGTCCAACACAAGAGACAACTGGTAAAACACAAAGGATGAACGGCAAAACTAGTACGGCAGAACACATAGTGGACGGTAAAGGAGAGTGACCGGCCAAAGGAAACATACGTCCAAAACCAGCATGGCAAAACAAAGAACGGACGGCAAGAGAGAACACGGAACAAAGGAACTGGCCAAAGTAGTAAACATCCAAACAGGGGATATACAGCCAAATGATCTCTCGGCAAAAACCAGCAAAATGAAAAAACATAACAAATAGAGCACCCAGCTAGACGACGAGAGAGATAACCCGTGAGAGGCGATACATCCTGGAAGAGACAACGTAAACACCACCTGGAGAGAAATGGACAGGAACGTGTGAGGGTTGAAACCAAAAATAGACAGGCTGTGTGACTTAAACCAGAGAAATCAGAAGAGTGGTGCAGGCCAACAGACGTGCAACGGCAGTGAGGCAGGCCGTGTGACTTGAACCAAGTTGTCTGGACGTGTTAAATGGACAAGTGCAAACTAGAAACGTATGTGAGGCGTATGACCCGCAAGGCGTGCAAACCAGAAACCTATGTGAGGCGTGAAACCAGCAAATTGTGTAGACCAGAAAGTGCGACGGCGTGAGACAAGGAGGCGGGTGAGACCGTAAGACGATGAAAGCAGGAGTTGTGTAAAACAACTTAGAGAAGGAATTCAGCGAAGTATCAGAAAGAACTCAACGTATTTCCAGATTTCTTCAAGAGAGGTTAGAGAGCGTTGTGGTGAACTTCTAAGCAGTAGTGGAGCAACCTTTCAATTCAATAGAGGCAAGACAAGTTAGAAGAAGGGTAGACACAGTAAGTGACACTCTTTGTATTGTACTTGCTTAGTAATTGCAATCATGAAAGGAGCAGATGATTAAGACATCCATTGTAACTAGAATTCTCAAGTATAATGGATAGTTTCGGTAAGGGAGACTCCCTACCACCGTGGATGTACATCACGTTGACGGAACCACGTAAATCTCGTGTGTCCTTAATTTGCTTTACGTTCTGTGTTTTGAATTGAGTTGTGAACGCAGCTAAAGTATCAACCAACCCATAACCTTACGAAGATCTAAACAAGAACGTCCGAATTGTCTATTAGGCAAGGTGTTTGAAAGGTGACTTTAGGGACTATTGTGATTAGTAGGTAGCAATAGACCTACCTTAGTCGAGTCTGAGAAAGAGTTCGCTTTTAAGAAGAGGTTGAAGTTGTTCACTTACCTGCAAATTGCGAATTGTGGTTATACTGATTCACCCCCCCTCTTAGTATCACAAACTAGTAGATCTTAAGAAGAAGTCGAGAACTTCAATTGGTATCAGAGCACAAGTTCACCAATTTGAAGCTTAACAGCTTGGTGTACTAGTTTGAAGGGATCTAGAAGTTTGACTTGTTTAGCATACTGAGAAATGAAAGCTGATACCAGCACTAGCATCACTTACAGCAAGAAGGTTCTAATCTTCAACGGAACCAACTACCATATATTGAGAGCAAGAATGTAAGTGGTATATGCAACCATGGGCATGAACGTGGTGAAATGCGTACAAGAGGGTTTTGTGGCTCCGAAAGAAGGTAAAGACCCAACCCCAGAGGAGTTAAGGCAGTTTGAGATAAATGGGAAGGCCACAAACGTCATCATTTCAGCATTGACAGATGCTGAGTATGCTAAAGTTATGGACTGCAAATCTACCAAGGAGATATGGGATAGATTGCAGAAAGTCTGTGATGATGATGGCAGAATAAAGGAGGCTAAGCTTCAAGTGTTCAAGGAGAGATATGAATCTCTCAGAATGCAGAACAATGAGACAGTCTAGGAGTTCTTCCCTAGAGTTGTTGATGTTGTATATGATCTAAGAAGTCATGGGAAGAACAAGAAGGACTCATCTATTGTAAAGAAAATTCTGAGAATTCTGCCTAAGAGGTTTGCCTAGCAGCCATAGAGGAGAGTAGAGATCTCAATTCTATGTCTCTGCATGATCTCCAGTGAAATCTCATTGCATATGAGATGAGGATAAAGTCAACTGAAAGCTCTGCAACAACAAAGGTATCAAAGGAGGCAGCTTTCAAAGCTATTAAGCACTTGAAGATAAAAGAAGAGGAAGAATCATCCAATGAGGATGATGATCAGGAAGAAAGTGAAGGTGAAGTATTGGCTTACTTTACAAGGAAATTCAAAAAAGGGTCTAAGAAGGGAAAAGGACAGTTGTCCCTGAGATGTTATTGTTGTGGGCAGACTGGGCACTTTGCTTCTTAGTGCAAAGTGAAAGTTGATGATGAAGATGAGGATGGTGATGATGAGCAGAATTCAAGATGGAAAAGATCATCATTCAAATCAAAGAAGTCCAGTAAGAAGATAAGCATGTCTTTATGGCATCAGTGCAAGGTGGTAGCTTAACCTCTGAAGAAGAAGAGGAGATTGATGAAGAAGAGCTAGATTTGGAAGCTAAGCTGGAAGCAGCTTTAAATGAGATAATCAGAAGGGGCAAAACCATAAGAAGGTTGGAGGCCCATATAAAACAAATTGAAGCAAAGTTTAAGGAAGCTGAAAGTCAAAAGGATGAAATAAGGGCTGAACATATTGACTTGAATAGAAGATTTGAAGAACAAATCAAAATATGTGAAGACCTTACAATAGAGCTTGGTTCAAGGACTTCAACAATTGAAAAAATGGAGATAGAGTTGTTGAAACTTCAGCAACAACTCAAAAAGAGTGAGAAGAACTTGTAGAAGTTTGAAGTGGTAGGAGAAACAAGATCTGCAAGAGAAAAAAAGAATGAGACTTTGTCACAGAAGTTGAAAGAAAAGGCTGTGACTCAGGTAAAGATAACTAAAGAAGAGAAGACAGTTATCAAACCAAAGCCAGGGCCAAAAATGATGGATATGGTTAAAGAGCAGTAGCCCATAGCTGTTACGTCTCAGAAAGAAAAAAAAGTCAGCCAGCAGAGGGCTATGGCTGAACAGAAGAAGGAGAAGAAGGTGGCTGAAATGAAAGTCACACAAGCAAAAAAGCCAGCTACTTTGCCTACACAGTAAGTGATGAACAGAAGAAGACAAGCTATGATTAGACCCAAGAAGAGGCAGTTTCAAGGTCATTGCCTTTGTTGTGGAGTTTGGGGTCATAAGGTGAGTAACTGTTGGTGGAGAAGGCCAGTATATGTCTTTAACTTGAGAAGATACGATGCTGCATACAGGGGGAGACAATACAAAATTTAGAGGAGAACACCTGTCGTGAGTTCTTGCACATACTGTAAAAGGCAAGGACACATTGACAAGGAGTGTTGGTGGAAGCCCAAACCAATGGTTTCAAAGAACAAGTTTGTTGTATTGGTAGGCTTGGAACAGTGTGAAAGGTGCGGGCAGAATGGCCATAATGCCAAGAGATGCATGATACTTCTCCTTGAGTAAGAAAAAACACTCAATGGCACAGTAAAAACAAGCGGTGCAATCAAAGTTAAGAAAAAGGAGAAAGCTATCTTCCAGCTAGTTCAAAAGAAGGAATATAGAGCAAAAAGGGAGGTGGCTAATATAGCTGAAATTGCACTAAAGGCTGATTGCAAGGATAAGCAGTAGATCCTTGATAATGGATGCACTTCGCACATGACGGGAGACAAGAGTAAATTATCAAAGCTAAACAAATCAAGAGAAGGCAGGGTCAAGTTTGGCGATGATGATTCACTCAACATCAGTGGTCAGGGGTTAGTGAATATTGGAAAAGGAAAGCTGAAAGATGTTCTACATGTTGAAGGACTCAGATATAATCTAGTATCTGTCAGCCAACTATGCAACGACGACCATAAAGTGATATTCACAAAAACAGGTTGCCAGGTAAAGAGTAAAGAAGGCAATACTGTTGCAGCCAGTAAGAGAACAGCTGGAAATTTATATGTGATTGATGAGGACAAGACAAATAGCTGTCTACTTATAAAGGAAGAAGAAAATCAGCTCTGGCATAGGAGGTTGGGACACTTATCACAGAAGAACATGAGGAAGCTGACCACTACTCATGTAATCAGAGACATTCCCGACCTTAGGAGAGAAAGAGAGTATGTTTGCTCAACATGCTCTAAAGGAAAACAGCTAGAAAACAGTATAAGACCAAAGAGTTCAGTTATAAAGTAGTGGTTGACATTGTGCATACTAATTTGTATAGATTGATGAGGACAAAAGGGTTGAAGGGTAAGAGGTACTTCATTTTGTTTGTTGATGATTATTCGAGAAGGAGCTGCCTCATGCACCTCAAACACAAGTCAGAAGTTTTGAATTACTTCAAGAAATATAGAATATTGGCTGACAATAAGAGTGGAAGGAAGATCAAAGTATTGAGGTCAGATCAAGACACTAAATTTACAAATAAAGCTTTTGAAGATTATCTTGAGAAGCATGGAATTCATCATCAAATGACAACAGTAAGAACACTTCAATAGAACGGGGTGGTAGAGAGGAAAAATAGAGCTGTGGTTGAAATGGCAAGAACTTTACTACTGGAATCCAAGCTTCACACAAGATTTTGGACAGAAGCAACATTTATAGCCATGTATCTACTAAACAGAGTATTACTAAGGCCCAATACTGATAAGACTCCATATGAGCTATGGAGTGGGAAGAAGACAACAGCCAAGTATCTCAAAGTCTTTGGCAGCCCATGTTTTATGAAGAATAAAGAGCAAAACTTGGGAAAATTCAACGCTAGATTTGATGAAAGCATCTTTGTGGGATACTCAGAAAAGACAAAAGGTTACAGAATTTTCCTGCATAAGTTGGGAAAAGTGATCACTTCCAGTGATGTGAAAATAGATGAGAACTGGAAAACAATGCAGAATGGAGAAGGTAAGGACAATGAAGAAGATGACTTCAATGTAGATGAAGAATTAGACCAATTTGAAGAAAAGGAACAAGAAGTAAGTTCAGACTCGGAGAAAAGTGAGTCTGAAGATGAAGAAAGAGATCCTCTTGCAACTAAGATGGTGCAAGGAAGAAAGCCAAAGACAACGTGGACTAGTACTCATCAAGGAGATCAGATCATAGGTGACCCATCAGTAGAAGTTACAACAAGTAGAAGAATTGTGGGAGCTACTGCTTTACTCTCACAAATTGAACCTAAATCTGTTGAAGAGGCTATTCAAGACAAAGCCTGGGTTAAAGCTATCAATGAGGAGCTGGATCAAATTGAGAAGAATGATACATGGGAGTTGGTTCCAAGACCCACAAATAAGAATGTCATAGGAACAAAATAGGTGTTTAGGAATAAACACAATGAAGATGGCAAGGTGGTGAGGAACAAGGCCAGGCTGGTTTGCAAAGGCTATACTCAGATAGAAAAGGTAGATGTTGATGAAACTTTTGCACCAGTAGCAAGGTTAGAAACTATCAGAATGTTCTTAACTTTGGCAGCACACAAGAGGTATAAAGTCTATTAGATGGATGTGAAATCCGCCTTTTTGAATGGGCTCCTGAAAGAAGAAGTGTATATTAAACAACCCGATGGAGTACAAATCAGTGAGGATGAGACACATGTGTGCAAGTTGAAGAAAGCCTTGTATGGTCTTAAGCAAGCTCCAAGAGCATGGTATAGTAGGTTAGATGCGTACTCGAGAAGGTTGAATTTCAGAAGAGGAATGGTTAATAATAACCTGTATGTGTTCAACTCAGAGAAAGGCCAGCTAATAACCATAATATATGTAGATGACATCATCTTTGGAGGGGATCATTCTGAGCTATGCCAAGATTTTGCACAAAAAATGAGTGAGGAATTTGAGATGTCATTGATTGGAGAAATGACGTACTTTCTTGGATTACAGATAAAGCAGTGTGAAAAAGGTATCTTTGTTTCTTAAACAAAATATGCCAAAGAAATGCTGAAAAGGTTTGGCATGGAGGATAGCAGACCTATCAGTACCCCTATGACAGTGGGCTATAAGTTAACAAAAGATCAGGAGGGAAGAAGTATAAGCCCTATAGAGTACAAGAAGGTGATAGAGAGCATTTTGTACCTTACAGCATCAAGGCCTGATCTTATGCAAGCTATGTGTGCTGCCAGCAGATTCCAAGCTGATCCTAAGGAGTCGCATGTATTGGCAATGAAAAGAATCCTAAGGTACCTCAAAGGAACACTGGAAATGGGTTTGTGGTATCCAGCCATGGATTCTGTTAAACTACAAGCATACACTGATGCAGACTGGGCAGGAAGTATAGATGATAGAAAATCAACTAGTGGCTGCAGCTTCTACTTGGGTTCAAAGTGTGTTGCATGGTTAAGTAAAAAGCAAAATAGTGTTTCTTTGAGCACAGCTGAGGCTGAGTATATGGCTGCTTGTGCAGCATGTACACAGGTGATATGGATGCTAAGACAATTGGTAGACTTGGGTGTTAAAGTGAAGTTACTAGTGAGTGTACTTTGTGATAATCAAAGCGCTATTGATCTAAGCAAGAATCCGGTTCAATATTCGAGGAGCAAGCATATTGACATCCGGTATCACTTCATCAAAGATCAAATGGAACAGGGTACAATTCAGTTGGAGTATATTGGCACTAAAGATCAAATTTCAGATATTTTAACTAAACCTTTGTCCACAGAGCTGTCTGAAAAGCACAAAATGAGTTTGTTTGTGCGAATGCCTTTTCAAGCCTGAAAATCAGGTGAATCCTTCATCTCTACTTTGCGAGTTTTTTTGATTTGTAATTGGTTAGCAAAGGGGGAGAGAAGCAACAGTGCAGGGCGAGCTGTTAAGAAAGAGGGAGTTGAAACTGCTGCATAGTGGCTTTTGTTATGAGTGTTGCCAACAATTACAAAGGGGGAGATTGTTGTTCCCACAGCCTTGTATGGGTTGTAATTGTTGTCAACTAGGTTTAAGTGTGTAAGAAAATAAAGCCACATGGAAGGGCAAGAAGGTAAAAGCCAAATGGAGGGGCAAGAACGTAAAAGCAACATGGAAGGGCAAGACAGTAAATTCACCACGTAAGCCCTATTAGGGTTTTATAGAGAAGAGTATATAATGGTCTTGGAAGATAAAGCAAAAATGGGTGTTAGCAATCAACCAAAACGAAAAACCTAGAGCAACCACTCGGAAAACAAGCAAGAGATAGCAACCGGCCAACCAAAGAGAAAACGAAAAGAAGACGTCAAACCAAGGTGAGTCGGAAATTGAGCTTTGGAACGGCAAAGTTAGAGCAACCGGCCAACCAAGGTGATCACTCGGCAAAACCCTACAAGACGAAGAACACCACTGAAAAGGAAGAGAGAGTCCGTCCAACACAAGAGACAACCGGCAAAACACAAAGGCTGGATAGCAAAACCAGCACGGCAGAACACATAGTGGACGACAAAGGAGAGTGACCGGCCAAAGGAGACATACATCCAAAACCAGCATGGCAAAATGGCACGGCAAAACAAAGAACGGACGACAAGAGAGAACACAGAACAGAGAAACTAGCCAAAGTAGTAAATGGCAAAATAGGGGATATATAGCCAAACGATCTCTTGGCAAGAACTAGCAAAACAGAAAAACCCAAAAAATAGAACACCCAGCTGGACGGTGAGAGAGACAACCCGTAAGAGACGATACATCCTGGAAGAGAAAACATAAACACCACTTGGAGAGAAACGAACAGGAACATGCGATGGCTGAAACCAGAAACGGATAAGCTGTGTGACTTAAACCAGAGAAATCAGAAGAGTGGTGCAGGCCAGTAGACGTGCAATGACAGTGAGGCAGGCCGTGTGACTTGAACCAAGCTGTCCGGAGGTGTTAAACAGACAAGTGCAAACCAGAAACGTACGTGAGGCATGTGACCCGCAAGGCGTGCAAACTAGAAACGTACGTGAGATGTGAAACTAGCAAAGCGTGCAGACCAGAAAGTGCATTGGCGTGAGACTAGAACGTGCGACGACGTGAGACAAGGAGATGGGTGAGACCATGAGACGGTGAAAGCAGGAGTTGTGTGAAACAACCTAAAGAAGGAATTCGGCGAAGCATAGGAAAGAACTCAACGTATTTCCAGATTTCTTTAAGAGAGGTTAGAGAGCGTTGCGGTGAACTTCTAAGCGGTAGTGGAGTAGCCTTTCAATTCAACAAAGGCAAGACAAGCTAGAAGAAGGGTAGACACAGTAAGTGACACTCTTTGTATTGTACTTGCTTAGTAATTGCAATAGTGAAAGGAGCAGAGGATTGAGACATTCATTGTAATTGGAATTCTCAAGTATAGTGGATAGTCTCAGTAAGGGAGAGTCCCTACCACCGTAGATGTACGTCATGTTGACGGAACCACGTAAATCTCGTGTGTCCTTAATTTGCTTTACGTTCTGTGTTTTGAATTGAGTTGTGAACACAGCTAAAGTATCAGCCAACCCATAACCTAACGAAGACCTAAACAAGAACATCTAAATTGTCTATTAGGCAAGGTGTCTGAAAGGTGACTTTGGGGACTATTATGATTAGTAGGTAGCAATAGATCTACTTTAGTCGAGTTTGAGAAAGAGTTCGCTTTTAAGAAGAGGTTAAAGTTGTTCACTTACCTGTGAATTGCGAATTGTGGTGATACTGATTCACCCCCCCTCTCAGTGTTATAAACTAGTAGATCCTAGGGAGAAGTCGGGAACTTCAGAATTAATGCAGACTGTTGATGGTAGGGCAACCCTAAACGCAAGGCATATAAACACCCATAAAGCTACTAAGAGAGGGTGTGAGCTATAGAAATGAAATAGAGAAACAAAAAGTTTGAGTAGCCATAAAAAAGAAAAGGAGAGAACAGCAAAGAGTAACCACCAAAATGAAAAGGAAAGAATGGTAAAGAGCAACCACTAAAAAGAAAAGGTGAGGGTATGGCAATGAGCAGAAACTCAATAAGGTGAGTGGCAGAAACACAAAAGAAAGTTGCAAAAAATGAAAGAGAGAGCTGTAGAGAACGAAAGAGAAAGCTATAGAAAAAGAAAGAGAGAGCTGTAGAAACAAGCAAAAAGAGTTGCAGAAATAAGTAAAAGTGACAGTAGCAGCAGCAGAAAGAAGGAGAGA
The DNA here is from genome assembly GCA_021533255.1 of Ceriops tagal. Lineage (NCBI taxonomy): Eukaryota > Viridiplantae > Streptophyta > Magnoliopsida > Malpighiales > Rhizophoraceae > Ceriops > Ceriops tagal. Next base: position 3,360,918 of record CM038605.1, on the reverse strand, counting down.
TAACATCCAGTGGTAGAACAAAAGAGCATCTAGTAGTAGAAAAGAAAAAGCCTTTAATGGTAGAAAAGAAAAAACCTCTAGTTACAGAAACAAAGAGAAAGAGGAGAGAACCGATAAAGAGTTGACTTGCAGAGAAGAGACTCGATAAAGGCAGGAAAGAAACCCAACAGTGGTAGAAAGTAAAAGAGAGAACCTATATAGGAGAGACCCGACAAAGGCAGGAGAGCAACCCAGTAGTGGCAGAAAGTAAAAGAGAGAACCTACATAGAAGAGACCCGACAAAGGCAGGAGAGCAACCTAGTAATGGCAGAAAGTAAAAGAGAGAACATGCATAGGAGAGACCTGGTAGAGGTAAGAGAGAAACCCTACAGAGGTAAGAGAGAAACTCGACAGATACAGGAGAGAAACCTGGTAGAGGTAAAGAGAAACCTAACAAAGGTAGAGAGTTGAGACCGGTAGAGGCTAAGAGTTCAAAACAAGCAGAAAGTGTGAGCGACTGAGAGTTCAAAATTGGCAAAAAGTATGAGAGGTAGAGAGTTTAGAATTGGCAGAGAATTGAGATCGACAAAGGCAAAGAGAAAGCTATAAAACACAACAGAGAGAGGGCAAGGAGCACGACAAAGAGAAAGCTGTAAAACTAGTAGTGAAAAAGGAGAGATTGGAAAAGTTTGAGTTTGACTGCTAGTGAGGAAGGAGAATATCAGTTTTTTGGAACAATAGCTTGTTCATATAGAGAGATCCTTCTTAGGGGAGTTTTTGTAATACTCTTTTTATGAAACTTCTTGAAAAAGGGTAGGAAACCCTTGGAGTGATCAGGAGATCATTGTAAGTGCTTAAGAAGTAATCCTTCCACAGTGGTTAAGGAGAGATCCTTCCATAACAAGAGTGGATCGCATGATCTAAGAGTGATCCTATTACATCGTGAATATAGCTCACACATTGTGGGTGAACCACGTAAAAATTTTGTATGTTCTTGGGTACTTACGCTTGCTTGATATCCATTAGGCCATTCTCACATAAAGAAGTGAGATAAAAATGTATCATAGACTTTAACAGGTCACAGGTTTAATTTAGACAGATTTGTAAAATGTAAACATCTCACATTGATTCACCCCCCTTTCAGTGTGAGACCTAAAAAGGTCTTTATTAACTTGTCCTATAGAGGATAACAAAGAAATCTAGCAATTCTAAATGTGGGAATTAAAGTGCCAAAGGGAAAGAGAAACTTTTAAGATCCAAAAGAAGAAATTTCTTGAGCAAGTTGGATGAAGAAGATTTTGAATTTGTAAGCCAAGCTTTACAAAGTTGAATCTGAATTGGAGAAGTATGAAAAGAGCTCTATACAAGCCATGGAAGTGAAAGGAAAGTCTTCTTCAACAAATGCTATGAAAGAGGATGTTACCAAAAAGTTAGATGAGTGTCTAAGTAAACAAAGACCTCATTCTATGGGAAAGAAAAGACTTGGCTATATTGAAAAGCCAAATGAGAGGGTAGAAGAGAAGAAGAAAATTGTGTTTATACCTAAAAGCAAACACAATAATGTTATGGAGAAGAGAAACCAACCCAAGCTAAAATGGGTTAGGAAAGACGTGCTGAAAACTCTTATCCAAAGGAGATAGGTTGTTAAATACAGAAAGAAGGTTGTCATAACAGGTACTAAAGATAGAGGATATGAACTTGTTGAAAGAAGAAAATTTAGATTTAAAGGATTTTGTTGGTGTTGTAGTAAGTATGGGCACAAGGCTAATGTGTGCTAGAGTAACAAGCTTATAATAAAGAGGAATGTGAGGCAAGAGTTTAAGGGGAGACTCTATTAAGAAAGGAGACAGCCTCAAGTGAAAAAAAAGCCAAATTCCATTAAAAAATAGATTTGATATGTTGGAAGAAATCTATGGAAGATGTGAAAAGGCTGGACATACTACTATGGAATGCTTGACATTGCTGCTCGATCAAAGAATGCAAAGGAGAACACCTACATATGCTCCTATGTTTGGCCCAAGAAGAAGAAAAGGAAGGGAAATGGCTATGGTTGTGGAAATAGCCTTAAAAGCTTCTAAGAAAGAAAAGTCATAGATCCTAGAAAGTGGCTACTTTTCACATATGACAAGAGACTCTAAGGTGTTAAAAGAAGTAGAAAAATATGATAGAGGGTTAGTCACATTTGGCAATGATGGTGCTTTAAAGATTAAAGGTGTTGGTGCTGCTAAAATTGGTATAAAAAAACTGAAATCAAAAGAAGTGCTTTATGTTTAAGGTTTAAAGCATATCTAATCAATGTTAGTCAACTTTGTGATGATGGGCATGAAGTTACTTTCAGCAAGAGTGATTGTATAGTAAAAAGATTAAGTGATGCTATTTTTACAAAGGGAGAAAGAACAAATGTAAACATATACCAAGTTTTTAGCAATAAAAACAAATGCTACATAAGTACCAAAGATGAGAATTTGTTGTGGCATAAGAGATTAGGACATCTTAGAGAAAAGGGGTTGAACAAATTGTCCAAAAATGAAGTTGTGAAAGATGCATCCAAATTGAAAAGAGAATGAAATACCATTTGCAGCATTTGTCAAAAAGGGTAGATGGTGAATGCTACCCACAAAAATGTGGAGATTCGAATAAAAAAGCTATTAGAGCTCATTCATTTAGATATCTGTGGGCCTATGAGACAAAAATCATTAAAGGGTGATAGATGGTCTACATCATGTGATGCATTTTATTTGGGTAGTATATGTGTTTCATGGCATAGTAAAAGGAAAAATTCAATAACTCTAAGCACTACAGAGGTCGAATATATGATTGCTACTAGACTTATACTTAAATGCTATGGATGAAACAATAGCTTGAAGATTTAAAGATGGATGTGCAGCTGTTATTGTTGATTGGTTGTGACAACCAAAGTGCCATCAATTTATCATAGAATCTTATCCAACACTCTAGATCTAAACATATTGAAATCAAGTACCACTTCATTAAAGAAAAAGTGGAGAAAAATAAAGTAAAGCTAAAATATGTGCCTATCATGGAGCAAGTTGCAAATATATTCACCAAACCTTTATCAAGAGAGATGTTCTAGAAGTTGAGGTTGAACTTATGCATTTAACCACCCTTAGAGGTTGAGGTATGCCTCTAACACCCTCCCCTTCCCTTTTCTATTATTCTTTGAATTTATTATCAAAGGGGGAGATATTTTGCATAAATCTAAAAAGAGTATATACTAATCAAAAGGGAGAGTAGCTTGATTAATCCAAAGGAGAAAATCAAATAAAGGGGGAGAAACAGAAAAAAGGGAGTTAAAGGTTGTTTCTAATTGATATCATGTCCATATACAAAAAGGGAGATGCATGTTTTAGAGGGAGTTATGAACGTCAAAAAGGTCTTTCTTTTTGCTGACATTGCTGTTTGTACTTAATTACTAATTTATGGATTTAATGTGTTGCCAACAAATCCAAAGGGGGAGATTGTTAAGCCTATCTTTGATGGCTAATATTGGATTTATTATTAATAGCATCTCATATATTTATCTATTCCCTAGACTATATGAGGACCCATTTGGCCCATGATGCCAAGGCTACAAAAGAGGGAGGACATTGGCATCAGATGACATTATTGGGCTTTATTATGGATTTAACATCTCTTATTTAGGAATTATTGTTTATTATGACCTATATTTTGGAATGTATGACTCTCTAAAGCTAGTGGTGTTGATTGGAAAGTTTTAGGATAGTTTCTTCGCCAACTTTGTCCTTGGTTGGCTTATTACCAATAGTGCTCATTTGCATCCTACCCCATTGACACTGTCCACAAAATAATGATGATGACCTCTAGTAAAGCTGTCAAGTATAATGGCTCTCTTGATGTATTTGTTCAGATCTTGAAGATTAAAGGTGCTAAATCTCTCTTTAAGGGTGTTGGTGCAAACATCCTTCGTCCCATTACTGGTGCTAGCGTGCTTGTTGGTTACAACAAGTTGCAACTGATCGTGCTTAGAAAGAAGTGTGGATCTAGTGGTGCTTAGTCACTTATTGGGTATGAGTTAATGCTGACCATTGACCATAAATTCAATAAATCAATGCTGACCATTGATGGTAGGGCAACCTTAAACTCAAGGCATATAAACACCCATGGACATGCCAAAAGAGAATGTGAGCTGTAGAAACAAAATAAAGAAACAAAAAGCTAGAGTAGCCATTAAAAAGAAAAAGAGAGAACGATAGAAAGTAGCCACTAAAAAGAAAAGGTAAGGGCACGACAGTGAACAAAAACTCAATAGGGTGTATGGCAAAAGGAAAGCACAGTAGAGAGAGTGCAGGTAGAAGGAGAGACAGTAGCAGGGGTAAAAAGAAGGAGAGACAATAACAATGGCAGAAAGAAGGAAAGATAGTAGTAGCGGCAGAAAGAAATTGAGAGAACTTGCAAGGGAGAGAAATGACAGAAAAAACTAGCAAAGACCTACAAAGGAGAGAAAACCACCAGAGATATACAAAGGAAAGAATGCATAACAGAGACCTGTAAAGGAGAGAAACTTGGTAGAGGCAGGAGAGAAATTTAGTAGAGGAAGGAGAGAAATCCAGTAGAGGTAGGAGAGAAACCCTATAAAGGTAGGAGAAAAACCTTGCAGAGGTAGGAGAGAAACCCTGCAAAGGTAGGAAAGAAACCCTACAGAGGTAGGAGTGAAACCTTGCAAAAGAGAGAACCTATAATGGAGAGAACCTTTAAAGAGTTGAGACCAGCAAAGGCAAAGAGAAAGCTATGAAACATGACAGAGAGAAAGCAAAGAGCACGACAAAGAGAAAGCTATGAAATTGGCAGTAAGGAAGGAAAGAATGGCAGAAAGCTTAAATAGAGACTAATAATGAGGTAGGAGAAGATTAGTCTTCTACAACAGTAGCTTGTACACATGGAGAGATCTATTTTAGGGAAATTTTTGTTATATTATTTTTATGAAACTTCTTAAAAAAGGGTAGAAAACCCTTGAACTAATCGGGAGATCATTATAAGTACTTAAGGAGTGATCCTTTCATAACATTAGTTGTATCGCTTGATAATAAGAGTGGATCATGTGATCTAAGAGTGATCCTATCATACCATGGACGTAGCTCACACATTGTGGGTAAATCATGTAAAAATTCTATGTGTTCTTGGGTTGGATCATAGATTTTAACAAGTTATAGAGGTTTAATTCGAATAGATTTGTAAAAGTAAGCATCTCACACTAATTCACCCCCTCCCCCTCTTAGTGTGAAACCCAAGAAGGTCCTTATCACTTGTTATAGCTAACAAGTTTTCAAAGATGACATATTTCATTGCTTGTAACAAAATGGATGATGTCACACATATTGTAAACTTATTTTTCAAAGAGATTATTTGCCTATATGGAGTGCCAAAGTGTATTATGTTAAACCATGATGTAAAATTTTTAAGTTACTTTTGGAAGACATTATAGGGTAAGTTTGGAACAAACTTGTTTTTTTCTACAACTTGTTATCCATAAATAAATGGACAAACCAAGTTAGTAAATTAAACTCTTGGTATGTTGTTATGTGCTATCATTAGTAAGAACTTTAGAACCTAAAATGAATGTTTGCCTTTTGTAAAGTTTGCCTATAATTATGCTGTTTATAATACTATAGATTATTCTCCTTTTGAGCTTATTTATGGCTTAACCCATTATTTCCTTTAGACTTAAAGTCATTGCTCATATAGGATAAGGTTAATTTAAATGAAAAAAAAAGGATAAAGTGGTTAGACAACTTCATGAGAAAGTTAGACTTAACATTGAAAAGAAAATCTAATAATATGAAACACTTGCCAATAAAGAGTGTAAGCATATAACTTTTGAAGTTGGTGATTGGGTTTAGGTACACTTATAGAAGCATAGATTTCTTTTGCAAAGAAAATCAAAGATACAACTAAGGGGAGATAGTTCTTTTCAAATGGTGGCAAAAGTCAATGATAATGCATATAAACTTGATGTACCAAATAAGCATAATATAAGTGTAACATTTAATGTTTTTGACCTTTCTCCTTTTATCATTAATGATGTAGGTGTTGATTTTGAGGATAAATCATTTTAAGGAAAAAGGGAATGATGGAATCCATACTATACCAACTCAAATCAATAAGAGAGTTAATGCTTTACAAAACCTTAAAGGGTTAATGATAAGAGTTAGGTTAAAGAAAATAAACAAAGTATTCAATAATTTGTTGTGCAATATTTACTTACAAGAAACTGCTAAGGCATGAATTAAGGATAATAGAGGTTTCACCAATACTTGCAAATGTGTCATCTATAGAGGAATATGAAAACCATAGCCTTAAGAAGGAAATTGGAGCTGGCAGCCTACATTTGGGCATTTAAATGGATTATTTTTCATATGTTTTATTATTATGTAGTGGGTTAGACAAATTTTAATATTTGAATGAATTATTTTCATGAGTTTTTATTATTATGTAGTAAGTTAGACAAATTTCATTAATAAGTTCATCTTAGTAGCTTCTATATTATAAGTTATTTAGTTCAGAACAACTAATTAGTTAGGATTTTGGTGATTAACATATAAAAGAAAAAAAGGACAACTAGAGAGGACATAAAACTTTTTATGAATGAATAAGTTACTTTATCTAGTTCTTTGAAAACTAATTTTGAACTTTTATGCTTGAGTGTATTGATTTAATAGATTTACCTTCTTTTATATTATTGTTACTAAAAGTGGCATCTAAATCCTATAGTTCTGGTTCTTGGTTATTTTATAATTGTTAAGTTAGAACTTAACATTAGTGTTAAGTTATGTTTGCATATAATCAGAGTTCGTATTAACTCCTTTCTTTTGGTAATTGTGATTAACAAAAATATAACTACCTGTTTAGAAAAGTGCTTTTGTTGACATAGAGGATGTAGGGTTACACATTTGTGATGGAGGTCTAAATAATTTTGTTAGGGGGCTATAATGTTGTGCTTAGGACGGACTGAAGGAAGATATATAACCCATTAGTCTTAAACTATAAGGCTATAACACTATCCTTTCAATGTCATGGTCGACCCATTATGTCAATTGATCTGCCCCAACAAGCTAGCCCACGATAGTCCCCAAAAAGAAATTTAGAGATCTCATTCCTAAGTTTGGCCTAAGTGTATAGGCTCATTTCCTAGTATTCATCATAGCACTAGTATAATCTTAAATTCTAGTAGAGCTTTAACTAATGGTAATTGAATTTAATGATATCTTTAAGGAATTGCACCTTTTGTCATTAATCTAGGATTAGGACCATAGAATTTTACTAATAGCTAGTACTTCACCAATGAATATTTGATCCTATAGATACCCCTATTATCTAGAAACAAAATCAAAAGGTAGGTATGAGAAATGCTTGATTCCTAACTAATTAGAAATAGTAATAGCTCATTTACTTTACCGATATTGCTAGTTAGAAAAAAGGATGTTTTATGGCATTTTTGTGTTGACTACCAATAGATAAATAATATAATGATGAAAGAAAAATTTTTGATAACAATCATTAACAACTTGTTAGATAAATTGCAAGGGCACAAGTTTTCTCCAAACTAGACTTGTGTGTGAGTTACCACTAAATACATGTAAAGGACAAGGATATCTCCACAATGGCCTTTTGAACTCACCAAAGATACTATGAGTTCAAGGTCATGTTATTCAGCCTCACCAACACTCCAATGAATAATATCTTTACCTTGATACTATAAATGTTGTTCCCACAGTCTTGTATGGGTTGTAATTGTTGTCAACTAGGTTTAAGTGTGCAAGAAAGTAAAGCCACATAGAAGGGCAAGAACATAAATCCGCCATATAAGCCCTGGAGGGGCAAGAACGTAAATTTGTTGCGTAAGCCCTATTAGGGTTTCATGGAAAAGAGTATATAAAGACCTTGGAAGACAAAATTAGGGCAAGGCCAACACAATTGAATACATGACAAAACACAAAAGTGTGTGGATGGCCAAATAGAGAAAACAAAAAAACACAACATACGGCCAAAGCACACCGATGACAAGAGAACGGCAGAACAGGGGACGTAAAAATAGAAAAAAGGAGGTTGGCAATTGAGCAAATCGAAGCTGTCAAGTGAATAGTAGCTGTCGTCGAAGATAGGAGAGAAAACGAACCTGTGGTCGGAAAAGAGGAGAGGTCGGCAAATTGAGCAAATCAGAGCAAACCGTGTGACGGAAAGAGAGAGAAACCCATGAGGAACAACACACCACTGGCATACCAGCAATCGACGAGGATACCACCAGCTCGAAGAAAACCAGAAACGAATGGGTAAGACCATATCCAAGCTAAAATGGGTGAGATGAGACTAGATCGGGAACGGGTGAGACCAGATCCAAGCTGGAACAGGTAAGACGAGACTAGATCGGGAACCGATGAGACCAGATCCGAGCTGGAATGGGTGAGATGAGACCAGATTGGGAACAGGTGAGACCAGATCCGAGCTGAAACAGACTGAACAAAGAACAACAGTCGAGAGAAAAAGGGGAGACAGCAGGGTAGAACGAAAAACAACCGTCGAGAGAGAGAGAGAAAGGGGAGACGGCCAAAAAAGTGAGCAGAACGACAAAAATAGACAACTGGTGGAAACCCAAGAATGGCCAAATCAGAGTCGACGGGAAGGCGAGAAAAAGAAAATACAGCCAAAATCAGAGACGGCTGGATGGCAGAACAGAGGTGAACGGCCAAAGAAGAGTGAATAGATAGATAGAGAAATCCAGCGATAAGAGAGAGAAATCTGGCTAGACAGCAAGAGAGAGAGAAATGGACAGTGAGATCGTAGGGCAAGGAGACGAGTGAGACCATGAGACGGTGAAAGCAGGAGTTGTGTGATACAATGTAGAGAAGAACTTCGGCGAAGCATCGGAAAGAACTCAACGTATTTCTAGATTTCTTCAAGAGAGGTTAGAAAGCGTTGCGGTGAATGTTTAAGTGGCAGTAGAGCAGCCTTTCAATTCAACAGAGGCAAGACAAGCTAGAAGACAGGTAGACACAGTATATGACACTCTTTGTACTGTACTTGCTTAGTAATTACAATAGTGAAAGGAGCAGAGGATTAAGACATCCATTGTAACTGGAATTCTCAAGTATAGTGGATAGTCTCGGTAAGGGAGAGTCCCTACCACCGTCGATGTACCTCACGTTGACGGAACCACATAAATCTCATGTGTTCTTAATTTGCTTTAAGTTCTGTGTTTTGAATTGAGTTGTGAACGCAGCTAAAGTATTAACCAACCCATAACCTAAAGAAGACCTAAACAAGAACATCCGTATTGTCTATTAGGCAAGGTGTTTGAAAGGTGACTTTGCAGACTATTGTGATTAGTAGGTAGCAATAGATCTACCTTAGTCAAGTCTGAGAAAGAGTTTGCTTTTAAGAAGAGTTTAAAGTTGTTCACTTACCTGCGAATTGTGAATTGTGGTGATACTGATTCACCCCCCCTCTCAGTATCACAAACTAGTAGATCCTAGGGAGAAGTCAGGAACTTCAATTGGTATCAAAGCATAGGTTCACCAATTTGAAGCTTAAAAGCTTGGTGTACTAGCTTGAAGGGATCTAGAAGTTTGACTTGTTCAGCATACTGAGAAATGGAAGCTAGTACCAGCACCAGCACCACTTATAGTAAGAAGGTTCCAATCTTCAACGGAACCAACTATCATATGTAGAGAGCAAGAATGCAAGTGGTATTTGCAACCATGGGCATGAACGTGGTGAAATGCATACAGGAGGGTTTTGTGCTCCAGAAGAAGGTAAAGACCTAACCCCAGAGGAGTTAATGCAGTTTGAGATAAATAGGAAGGCCTCAAATGTCATCATTTCAGCATTGACAGATGCTGAGTATGCTAAAGTTATGGGCTGCAAATCTGCTAAGGAGATATGGGATAGATTGCAGAAAGTCTATGAAGGTGATGGCAGAATGAATGAAGTTAAGCTTCAAGTGTTCAAGGAGAGATATGAATCTTTCAGAATGCAAAAGAATGAGACAGTTCAAGAGTTCTTCACCAAGGTTATTGACGCTGTAAATGACCTGAAAAGTATGGGAAGAACAAGAAGGACTCATCGATTGTAAAGAAAATTCTAAGAATTCTGCCTGAGAGGTTTGCCTCAAAGGTAGCAGCCATAGAGGAGAGTAGAGATCTCAATTCTATGTCTCTGCATGATCTCCAGTGCAATCTCATTGCATATGAGATGAGGAAAATGTCAGCTGAAAGCTCTACAACAATGAAGGTATCAAAGGAGGCAGCTTTCAGAGCTATGAAGCACTTGAAGATAAAAGAAGAGGAAGAATCATCCAATGAGGATGATGATGATGATGAGGGGGAAGAAAGTGAAGGTGAAGTATTGACTTACTTTACAAGGAAATTCAAAAAGGGGTCTAAGAAGGGAAAAGGACAGTTGTCCTTGAGATGTTATTGTTGTGGGCAGATTGGACACTTTGCTTCTCAGTGCAAAGTGAAACTTGATGATGAAGATGAGGATGGTGATGATGAGCAGAATTCAAGATGGAGAAGATCATCATTCAAATCAAAGAAGTCCAGCAAGAAGACTGCCAACCCATAGAAGAAGAAGAGAGGCTCATTCAAGAGTTATGTGAGTCAGATAAAAGAAGCTAATGAGGAGGAAGATGAAGACTCTTCAAATGAGTATGCCTTTATGGCATCAGCTCAAGGTGGTAGTTCAACCTCTAAAGAGGAAGAGGAGGTTGATGAAGAAGAACCAGATCTTGAAGCTGAATTGGAAGCAGCTTTAAAGGAGATAATCAAAAGGGGTAAAACCATAAGAAGGTTGGAGGCTTATATAAAACAAGTTGAAGTAAAGTTTGAGGAAGCTGAAAGTCAAAAGGATGAAATAAGGGATGAACATATTGACTTGAAGAGAAGATTTGAAAAACATATCAAAATATGTGAAGACCTTACTATAGAGCTTGGCTCAGAGACTTCAAAAATTGAAGAAATGGAGAAAGAGTTGCTGAGACTTTAGCAATAACTCAAAAGTAGCAAAGAGAACTTGGAGAAGCTTGAAATGATAGGAGAAACAAGTTCTGCAGAAGGAGAGAAGAATGTAGAGAAAGTGCAGCAATCTGAGGCTGCATAGGCTAAAGAAAATAAAAATGTGCCACAGAAGTTAAAAGAGAAGGTTGTGACTCAGGAGAAGATAATTGAAGAAGAGAAGACAGTTATCAAACCAAAGCCAGGGCCAAAAATGATATATATGGTTAAAGGGTAGCAGCCTATAGTTGCTACGTCTCAAAAAGAAAAGAAAGTCAGCTAGCAGAGGGCTACGACTGAACAGAAGAAGGTGACTAAAGTGAAAGTCACACAAGTAAAGAAGCCAGCTACTTTGCCTACACAGTAAGTGATGAACAGAAGAAAACAAGCTGTGATCAGACCCAAAAAGAGGCAGTTTCAAGGTCATTGCCTTTATTGTGAAGTCTGGGGTCATAAGGCGAGTAACTGCTGATGGAGAAGGCCAATATATGTCTCTAACTCAAGAAGATACGATGTTGCATACAGGGGGAGACAATACAAAACTCAAAGGAGAACACCTGTCGTGAGTTCTTGCATATACTATAAAAGGCAAGAACACACTAACGAGGATTGTTAGTGGAAGCCCAAACCAGTAGCTTCAAAGAATAAGTTTGCTATATTGGCAGACTTGGAACAATGTGAAAGGTGTGGGCAAGATGACCATAATGCCAAGAGATGCATGACACTTCTCCTTGAGCAAGAGAAGGCACTCAATGGCATAGTGAAAACAAGCGATGCAGTCAAAGCTGAGAAAAAGGAGAAAGCTATCTTCTAGCCAGTTCAAAAGTAGGAATATAGAGCAAAAAGGGAGGTGGCTAATATAGCTGAAACTGCACTTAAAGCTGACTACAAGGATAAGTAGTGGATCCTTGACAGTGGATGCACTTTTCACATGACGGGAGACAAGAATAAATTGTCAAAGCTAAACAAGTCAAGAGAAGGCAGAGTCAAGTTTGGCAATGATGATTCACTCAACATCAGTGGTCAGGGGTTAGTAAACATTGGAAAAGGAAAGCTGAAGGATGTTTTGCACATTGAAGGACTCAGATATAATCTAGCATTTGTCAGCAAACTATGTAATGAAGACCACAAAGTAATATTCACAAAAACAGGTTGCCAGGTAAAGAGTAAAGAAGGCAATACTATTGTAGTCGGGAAGAGAATAGCTGGAAATTTGTATGTGATTGATGAAGAAAAAGATCCTCTTGCAACTAAGACTGTGCAAGAAAGAAAGCCAAAGAAAATGTGGACCAGTGCTCATCAAGAAAATTAGATCATAGGTGACCTATCAGCAGGAGTTACAACAAGAAGAAGAATTGTAGGAGCTACTGCTTTACTCTCACAAGTTGAATCTAAATCTGTTGAAGAGGCTACACAAGATCTAACTAAATCTCTGTCCACAAAGCTGTTTGAAAAGCACAGAATGAGTCTGTTTGTGCGAAGGGGGAGAGAAGCAACAATGCAGGGGGAGTTGTTAAGAAAGGGGGAGTTGAAACTGCTGCATAGTGGCTTTTGTTATGAGTGTTGCCAACAATTACAAAAGGGGAGATTATTATTCCCGCAGCCTTGTATGGGTTGTAATTGTTGTCAACTAAGTTTAAGTGTGCAAGAAAGTAAGGTAAGAAAGTAAAGCCACATGGAAAGGCAAGAACATAAATCCGCCGCGTAAGCCCTGGAGGGGCAAGAACATAAATTTGCCGCGTAAGCCCTTTTAAGGTTTCATGGAAGAGAGCATATAAAGACCTTGGAAGACAAAATTAGGGCAAAGCCAACACAATTGAATACATGGCAAAACACAAAAGTGTGTGGACGACCAAATAGAAAAAACAGAAAAATACAACATACGGCTAAAGCACATTGACGGTAAGAGAACGATAGAACAGGGGACAACAAAATAGAAAAAAGGAGGTCGGCAATTGAGCAAATTGAAGTTGTCGACGGAAAAAGAGAGAAAACGAAGTAACCGTTGAGTGAATAGTAGTCGTCATCGAAGATAGGAGAGAAAACGAACTCGTGGTCAGAAAAGAGGAGAGGTCGGCAAATTAAGCAAATCGGAGCAAACCGTGTGACGGCAAGAGAGAGAAACCCGTGAGGAACAACACACCACCGGCACACCAGTGGTCGGCGAGGATACCACCGATTGGAAGAAAACCAAAAATGGACCGGTGAGACCAGATCCGAGTTGAAATGGGTAAGACGAGACCAGATCAAGAACAGGTGAGACTAGATTCGAGCTGGAACGGGAAAGACGAGACCAGATCGGGAACCGGTGAGACCAGATCCATGCTGGAACGGGTGAGATGAGACCAGATCAGGAACGGGTGAGACCAGATCTGAGCTGAAACGGGTTGAACGAAGAACAACAGTTGAGAGAAAAAGGGGAGACAGCTGGGCTGAACGAAGAACAACTGTCGAGAGAGAGAGAAAGGGGAGACGACCAAAAAAGTGAGTAGAACAGCAAAAATAGACAACCGGCAAAAACCCAAGAACAGCCAAATCGAAGTCGACCGGAAGGCGAGAAAAAGAAAACACAGCCAGAATCAAAAACAGTTGGATGACAGAATAGAGGTGAAAGGCCAAAGATGATTAAACAGCTAGACGGTAAGAGAGAGAAATTCGGCTGGACAGCAAGAGAAAGAGAAACGGACAGTGAGATCGTGGGGAAAGGAGACGGGTGAGACCGTGAGACAGTGAAAGCAAGAGTTGTGTGATTCAACGTAGAGAAGAACTTCGGTAAAGCATCGAAAAGAACTCAACGTATTTCCAAATTTCTTCAAGAGAGGTTAGAGAGCGTTGCGGTGAACTTCTAAGTAGGAGTAGAGCAGCCTTTCAATTCAACAGAGGCAAGACAAGCTAGAAGAAGGGTAGACACAATAAGTGACACTCTTTGTATTGTACTTGCTTACTAATTGCAATAGTGAAAGGAGCAAAGGATTAAGACATCCATTGTAACTGGAATTCTCAAGTATAGTGGATAGTCTCGGTAAGGGAGAGTCCCTACCACCGTGGATGTACGTCACGTCGACGGAACCACGTAAATCTCATGTGTCCTTAATTTGCTTTACGTTCTGTGTTTTGAATTGAGTTGTAAACGCAGTTAAAGTATCAGCCAACCCATAACCTAACGAAGAGCTAAACAAGAATATTCGTATTGTCTATTAGGCAAGGTGTCTGAAAGGTGACTTTGGGGACTATTGTGATTAGTAGGTAGCAATAGATCTACCTTAGTCGAGTCTGAGAAAGAGTTTACTTTTAATAAGAGGTTGAAGTTGTTCACTTACCTGTGAATTGCAAATTGTGGTGATACTGGTTCACCCCCCCTCTCAATATCACAAACTAGTAGATCCTAGAAAGAAGTCGGGAACTTTAATAAAGATATGCCCTTATATTGTACAAATATGTATTAGTTTTTTTTTGTGACATTCTTATTTAAAACCTTAGCATGAAGAATCATATTGAGCATTTAAGATAGGTTTTATTATTGATAAAGCAACACCAACTATACGAAAAGAGAACCTAGTGCTTATTAAGGTAAACTTAGATTAAATATCTATAGCATATAATCTTAGTGATAGGTGTCTTCACTAACCCTTTTAAGATTAAAGCAATGCAATCATGGCTAATACCAACCTTTATCAAGTGCCTCAAAGGCTTCCTTGGTCTATTGGACTATTATCAAAAATTCATTTGACACTACAACATCTTTAATAAACCACTTACAAATTTGTTAAGAAAAGATAGTTTTAGATGCAATTAATTAGCTTTAAAAGTGCTCTAGCAACTCAAAGACACCATGTATAAGGCCCCTATTTTGGTGTTGCCTGATTATGCCAAAACATTTGTGATTGAAACAAATGTGAGCGAAGCAGGGATGGGAGTTATGCTACTATATGAGTGGCACCTTATATCTTACTTAAGCAAGAATTTTACATTTATGAGAAAGAACTATTAGCAATAATCACAATAGTCACAAAATGGTGACATTATATGGAAGGGTGGTAATTTGTTATCAAGACTAGCAATGAAAGCATCAAGCACCTCATCTAGCAATGTTTACATATGTATATGCAACAAAAAGGCATTACAAATTTATTAGGGCTTGATTGCATGATACATTATAAAAAGAGCAATGAAAATAGCATTTTCAACACTTTATCTATCATTTTGTGATAATTACTGCAATTGTTCTAAAGTGGTTGAACAATATCAAAGAAAGCTATGAAGGTGACAAATGAGTAATAAAGGCTATCATAAGGACAAAAGATAAGTCTAACAAATTTACCTACTAAAAGGGAATGTTATGGAAAAAGAATAGAATTTATATGGGTAATTAAAATGAAGTATGACCCTAATTAATTATAATGATACACAACTTTGATGTAGGTGGCCACTTTGGAATCCAAGCAATGTATAAGAGATTCAAGTAGCATTTTTATTAACTGAGCATGAAAAAGTCAGTGAAATAATGGGTGTAAGAGTGTAAGGTCTATTAGCATTATAAAAAGGAGAGTGTACCATTTCTAGGTTTGTTGTAATCCTTATTAGTGCCTAAACAAGCTCTATGCCACGCTAGCATGGATTTTATAAAAGGACCTCCTAATTTACCAAAATTACACACATCGTTAGTCTAAAACATCTATTTATAGCGACTAAAGTTGTGAGGCTATTCCTTGAGCAAGTTTTTAGACTCCATTGTCTTCCCTAGTCGATTGTGACAAACTATAATAGAACTTTTATGAATTAGTTTTGACAAGTGATGTTCAAATTGGAAGAATGAAAATCATCTTAGCTTTGCCTATCATCTACAAACCAATAAACAAACAAAAGGGTTGAATTATTGCTTGGAAAATTACCTTTAATACATATATCTTGAGACCTTATCATTTAATACACTAAAAGAAATGACTTTAGGACCTAATACATAAAAAGAATCAAACAAGAACTCAAGAAAGCTAAACTAAATTTTAATCGTACAAAAATATTAAACCTAATGTTTAAAGGAACAAAAACCTAAGTATAAAGAAAGATATGGATGCTACACTCCAAAAAAGAAAGGATTGGTGAGTAATAAGTTAGATTAAACACCACAAAAAGAGTTAGTTTTGATAAGTTCTTTAACTTTTCGAAGAACTGAAGGAAAAAAATTCTTACCTTTTATTTTGTCAATGATTTGTCCCCTTTAATAATAAAATCAAGCCTATTTGTAAGTTTAATTAATAACTCTAACCTTAAAGATAAAGACATATTTCCTACATAAACTAACAATTAATTTACTCCTATTTTTTAGAAATTGTTGTAAAAACCTTTACAATCACTTAACACAAGCTTATTCATTTTACTTATACAATTAATAAAGTTTTAGTCCATATCATGATAAGTTTTACTGCCCTTTAAGCTTTAGTTAATTTATTTACCTTATATTTCTTCAATCAGCATGCTAAGTACCTCTTTCATCTTTTAACTTTTAAATGTGTCATCAGCCTTAAATACTTAATGAATACTTAGATGCTTTCTATGCTTTAACTTCTCCATGGATCTTGTCATTCCCCTTCTCTTTAAAAGGAATTTTCTTTAAATCATCACCTACATTCTTGTCTTTTACTACTCAAATCTTTTAAAACTAAATAAATTAAATCAAGATGATTAATCTTGAATAAACCAAACACTCAAAATAAAGTAAATAAGGTAAAATTGAACTAATAAAAAATAAGAAATTAGAAAATGAAAAAGGGGCATTAAGAAAAATGAATTAAATTAACTAGATTAAAAATAAAAAAAACAAGTTAAAGAGTTAAACCTAAAGATCAAACTTAAATAACAAAGAAAAGAAAATAGATGGCAAAATTAAAGTTAAGTCAAAACTAAGTCATTATTGTGATTAATTTAATCAAACTATTTAATTATTGCCTTAACACTCAAAGTTAATTTTTTTTCCTATTTTTTCTTTCTTTCCTTTTTTAGTTTTTTCTTTCTTTCTTTCTTTTTGCATGAATTTAAAGATAAACTTATGTTTGGATTTAAAAAGTCAAAAGGTTATAGATTGTAGTTAAGAAGAAAAAGAAAAAAAAACATAAATTTAAATAAGTAAACTTGATTTATAACTAAGCTTTGATACCAACTGATGTAAACCCTAAAAGACATGGTTTAGGGGATAACACACATAATGAATCAAAAAAGAACCTAAAAAAGGTAAATAAAATTTTCATTATGCAAAAACCTGGGCATAAGGTATCAAAAAAGATATGAACGTCACACTTAAAAAAAAAAAAA
>CM038605.1:3328005-3343503 GCA_021533255.1 Ceriops tagal | reverse complement strand
AAAAAAAAAAAAAGAAATTTGAGAGTAGAAAGTTGAGTTAAATGTCATGATAAAAGTTAATTTCTTATAGGTTGTTTAGTTCTTTAAAGAATTGAAGAAGAAAATTTTCACTTTTTATTATATCAATGATTTTCCCATTTTTATAATGAAATCAAACTTATTCATAGGCTTAATTAACAAATTTAATCCTATAAATAATGACAAACTTCTTAAATAAGTTGACAACTAATTTATTCTTATTTTTTAAAAATTATTGTAAAAACCTTTATAATCACTTAACATAGACCCATTCAACATTTACACAATTAATAAAGCCTTAATTCACATTAAAATATGCTTTGCTGCCTTGTAAGATTAAATTAGTTTTTTTTTTGTCCATATTTCTTCAATCAATTTACTAAGTATCTCTTTCATCCTTTTAACTCTTAAATATATCATTCATCTTCCTTAAATGCTAAGTAGTGGACCCTTGTTAATCCTATCTTTGATAACTAATGTTGGATTTGTTGTCAACACAATCTTACATAGTTATGTGTGTTAATTTGATATTATAAATGCTGTTGAGATGCAAAGAGGCCATTGGGCAAAACTGTTGATGGCAGGTCAACCCTAAAGTTGATAAGTCAATATTAATTGCTAACCCTAAATTTTAGGGGTCAAGGCTGACCGTTGACCCTTGACTATTGACCATAAATTTTAGGAATCAAATATGGTCGTTAATTGTAGGGCAACCTTTAGGAATCAACGCTGACCATTGATGATTGTGTAACTCTAATTTTAAGGCTCTATAAATACTCTCATACATCTTACAAGACCTATGTGTGCTATAAAATTTTGAAAGAGAATAGCAAAGAGAGGTTGAGTGGTAAAGAGAGAGGCAGTCGCCAAAGAGAGAGTGATCAGCCAAGGCAAAGAAGGTAGCCACCAAAGAGAGGTACAACTGACCAAGGAGAGTGTAGCAGCTAGCCAAGGAGAGAGTAGCAGCCGGCCAAGGGAGTTGTAGTAGCAACTGACCAAAGAAAAGGTGATAGCAACCACCAAAAAATGGAAGTAGCCACACCAACTGAAAAAGGAGTTGCAGCAACCAGTGGCAACACCAAACCAACCAAGGAGACGTGCAGCAACCATACTAAACTAGAGAAGAAAGGGTGCAGCAGCCACACTAAACTAGAGGAAAAGGCATGTAATAGCCACACTAAACTAGAGGAGAGGGCATACAGCAAACACACCAAAAAAAGAAGAATGCAGTTGTCAGCCAAACTAAAAGAAGAAGAAGAAGACATCAATCAGCCAAACCAAAGGAAGAAGAAGTTGCAATAGCCACTCAAGGAGAGGTGCAGCAACTGGTAGCAATAGTAGTAATACCAACAAGTGCAGCAACAAGCATAACCAACAGCACTAGTAGCAAGCAATAGTAGCAAGGGTAAGTAGCAAACTATGGAGAAACCAGCAACTTATAGGCACAATCAGTAGCAAGCAATAATAGCAAGGGCAAGCAGCAAACCAAAGATAAACCAGTAACTTGCAGGCATAACCAGTAGCATAATTTGTAGTAGCAAATCCAGTAACCTACAGTAGCACAACTTACAGTAGCACATCCAGTAACCTGCAGCAGCACATTCAACAAATTGCAACAAGCAACAATAGCAGCAAGTGTAGGCAGTAATAGTAGCAAGTCCGATAACTTATAGTAGTATAAGAGAAAACATCCCTTGGCAATAGGTTTGGCGGCTTACATCAACAGAGGAGAAAATGGGCCCCAGCAACAAGTTCGATAACTTGCAGTAGTAGAGAAGAAAATGTGCCCCAGCAATAAGTTCAGTAGCTTGTAATAATAGAGAAGAAAATGTGCCTTGGTACTAAGTTTGGCAACTTGCAGTAGTAAAGGAGAAAACGTGCCCCAGTAATAAGGTAAGTAACACTGGTAACAGATGAGGTAACATCGACAATAGGGGAAGAAACTTACCAAGGTAACAGGTGAGGTCACATTGGCAACAAGGAAAAGAACCTACCAAGGCAGCAAATGAGGTAGCACTGGCAACAGGGAAGAGAACTTGCCAAAGCAACAAGTGAGGCAGCAACAATAGCAAGGAAGAGAACATGCTAAGGTAGCAAGTGAGGCAGCAACGGCACCAAGGAAGAGAACTTGCCAAGGCAGAAGGGTAGGTAGTGACGGCAGCAAGCAGAGAGAACCTACAGTGAAGAGAACCTCTACCCAAGAAAACCTGCAGTGTAAAGAACCTATAAAGAGAGACTAGCAAAACTTGAGCAAAGATCGGCAGTGACGAAGGAGAAGATCCGTTTTTTGCAACAACAGCCTATGCACATTGAGTGATCTTTCATTAAGAAAGTTTTCATTATAAACCTTTTATGCATTTCTTGAAAAAGGGTAGGAGACCCTTAAAGTGATCAGGAGATCAGTTCGTTGAGTGATCAGTAGATCAAACTTTTAAGTGATCGGGAGATCATTGTAAGTGGTTAAGGAGTGATCCTTCCATAAGTGGTTAAAGAGTAATCCTTCCACATTATAATTGTATCCCTTAATAATAAGAGTAAATTGTGTGATTTAGGAGTGATCCTATCACACAATAGACGTAGCTCACACATTATGGGTGAACCACGTAAAAATTGTCGTGTGTTCTTGAGTGCTTGTGTTTGATTGATATCTGTACGACTACTTTTATATAAAGAAGAAAGATAAAAATTGGATTATCGACTCTAATAAGTCACAGAGGTTATCCAGAAAGATTTGTAAAAGTCAAGCATCTTATACTGATTCACTCCCTTCCCCTCTTAGTGTAAGACCTAAAAAGGTCCTCATCAAGTGGTATCAGAGCCAGTTTCCTTGTTGATCCAATTTGTCTACTTTGATCTAAAATTGTTTGTTGCTACTGTGAATCTTTACATCTACTGCTAGTTGATATGATGGATAACATGAATAGTATTAATAGTAAGGGCATTCCTACTTTTGATGGTTAGAATTATTAGTTATGGAAGAATAGAATGTTCTCATATTTGATGTCACTTAGTCTAGATATGTTTGAATCTGTTATTAGTGGCTTCATCCCTATTGCTAAAGGTGATACTATGATGCTTATTGATAAGTAGAATTTGGAATGTAATGGAAAGGCAAGAAATGCCTTATATACCTCCTTATCAAACAAAGAATTCACCAAAGTGATGGGGCGTAACACAGCTAAACAAATTTAGGACAAATTGAAGAACATTTATGAAGGAGATAAGGTTGTGAAGGAAGCCAAGTTACAAATTTGAAGGAGCAAATTCGAAGACATAAAGATGCAAAATGATGAGTTTGTGGACACCTTCTTCACAAGAGTCAATGAAATTATGTATTTCATCAAAGGCTATAGAGAGGAGATCAACAATGTTACTATGGTAAGGAAAATACTCAGAACCTTACCGAAAGCTTATAATGCCAAAGTCTCTTCCATAGAAGATATAGATTTGGATAGGCTGCCCTTAGATGATTTGCATAAGATATTGGTAGCTTATAAAATGAGAATAGCCCCAATGAAGAAAGAGGAGAAGTCCAAGGTGGAGACAGAGTTGGCCTTTAAGGCAATGAAGAAGCTAAAGATTAAAGACCAAGAAAAGGAATCCGACAATAGCTTTGAAGAAGCAGATGGTGATACTGAACTAGATGAAGTCATGACATACATCACTAACAATATGATGAAAAGAAAAGGGAAGTACAAGGGAAAATTACCCTTGAAGTGCTTTAGCTGTGAAGACATAAGGCACTTTGCCATAGACTGCCCAAAAAGAAGAGAAGCAAACAGTGATGATGATGATGAGCCAGTCTCATGAAGGAGAACAAAGAAATCTAGCTATTCTAAAGCTGGAAATTTAAGTGCCAAAGGGAAAAAACAATTCTTCAGTGATGATGATGATGATGATGTAAGGAATGTGATGGTTAGTAAAGTAGATGATGTTCTAGAATCTTCAAGTGATGAGGAATTAATTAAAAAAGAAGAGGATAAGTTGGTGCAACAACTTGAGAATGAATTGAGAGCTTGTCTACACAAAAATAGCAAGCTGGAAAAAGAGGTAAAACATCTTAAAAAGCTGTATGAAAATTATGGTGTTAATGAATCTTATCTATAGGTGAAAGAAAAGGAGTTTAAAGCAAAAGAGAAGGAGTACTTAAAGAGAATTAAGGAGCTAATTGTACTTGAGGTAGAGTAAGGCAAGATACACGAAGATCTTGGTGTTAAGGTGATTGCATAAGAGCAAGAGGTGCTGATTTTGCAAGCCAAGCTCCACAAAGTTAAGTTCGAACTAAAGATTTATGAAGAAAGCTTCATGCAGGCCATAAAAGTAAGAGAAGAGTCGTCTTCAATAAATGCCATTAAGGAGGATGCTACTAAAAAATTGGATGAGTGTCCAAGCAAACAAAGACCTCATTTCATGAGGAAGAAAGGACTTGACTATATTGAAAACCAAATAAGAAGGTAACAGAGAAGAAGAAAATTGTGTTTGTGCCTGAAAGCAAGCACAATGACATTATGGAGAAAAGAAACCAACCCAAGCTAAAATGGGTTAGCAAAGATGTGGTGAAAACTCCCATCTAAGGAGACAAGTTGTTAAAGATGGAGAAGAGGTTGCCACAACAGTTATTAAAGACAGGAGACATGAACATGGTGTAAGAAGAAAATTCAAATTTAAAAGATTTTTCTGGAGCTGTGGTAAGTATGGGCATAAGGCTAATGTGTGCTGGAGTAATGGGCCTATAATGAAAAGGAATGTATGGCAAGAGTCTAGGGGCAAATTCTATCAAGAAAGGAGATAGTTTTAGGTGAAAAGAAGTCATATTCCACTGAGAAACAGATTTGATTTGCTGGGAGAAATCCTTAGAAGATGTGGAAGGGTTGGACACACTCCTAAGGATTGCTTGACATTGCTGCCTGGTCAAAGTGTGCAAAGGAGAACACCTACATATGCTCTTACATTCGACTAAAGAAGAAAAAGAGGAAGAGAAATGATTATGGTTGTGGAAATAGCCTTAAAAGCTTCCAAGAAAGAAAAGCGATGCATCTTAGACAGTGGCTGCTCTTCACATATAACAATAGACTCCAAGATGTTCAAGGAAGTAGTAAAATATGATAGAGGGTTAGTTAGATTTGGCAATAATGGTGCCTTAAAGATTCAAGGTATTGGTACTGCTGAAATTGGTGTAAAAAAACTAAAATTAAAGAAAGTGCTTTACGTTGAAAGGCTAAAACACAATTCATTAGTGTTAGCCAGCTTTGTGATGATGGACATGAAGTTACTTTCAACAAGAGTGGTTGTATAGTAAAGAGATTAAGAGATGGTGTTGTTCTTACTAAGGGTAAAAGAACAAATGGAAACTTGTACCAAGTTTCTAGAAGCAAAAACACATATTATTTGAGCGCTAAAAATGAGAATTTGCTGTGGTATAAAAGATTGGGACATCTTGGAAAAAAAAGGTTGAACTTATGCATTCAGCCACCCTCTAAGGGCTAAAGTATCCTTTAACCCTTCTCCCCTTCCCTCTTATATTGTTCTTCAAATTTGTTGTCAAAAGGGGAGATATTTTGCATAAATCCATAGAGAATATATTTTGATTAAAAGAAGGAGTAGCTTGATAAATAAAAGGGGAGAAATTGTCAAAGGGGAGAAAAAGGAAAAAAGGGGAGCTAAAAGTATAAGTAAATGCAAAAAAGGAGATACATGTTTCAGGGGGAGCTGTGCTTATGCTTAACTGTTGAAAGTTGGATTTAATGTATTGCCAACAATTCCAAAAAGGGAGATTGTTGAGTCATCTTTAATGGCTAATGTTGAATTTGTTGTCAACATCATCTCACATGGTTGTATGTGTTGATTTGATGTTATGAATGTCGATGAGATGAAGAAAGGTCATTGGGCAAAACCGTTAATGCAGGTCAACCTTAAAGTTGATGAGTCAATATTGACTATTAACCCTAAATTTTAGGGGTGAAAGCTAATCGTTGACCCTTGACTATTGACCCTAAATTTTGATAAGCCAATGTTAACCATTAATCATAAATTTTATGAATCAAATCTAACTATTAATTGTAGGGCAACCTTTGGGAATCAACGTTGACCGTTGATGATTGTGTAACCCTAATCTCAAGGTTCTATAAATACCCCCATGTATCTTGCAAGACTTATGTGTGCTGTAGAATTTTAAGAGAGAATGGCAACCACCAAAGAGAGAATGATCAGCTAAGGCAAAAAAGGTAGTTACCAAGGAGAGTTGTAGCCGGCCAAGAAGAATGTAGCAGTTGGCCAAGGAGAGAGCAGCAGCCAACCAAGGAAGTTGCAACAGCAGCCGATCAAAAAAGAGGTGATAGCAACCACCAAAGAAGGAGGTAGCCACACCAATCGAAGGAGGAGTTGTAGCAACCAACAGCCACACCAAACCAACAAAGGAGACATGTAACAGCCACACAAAGCTAGAGAAGAAGGTGTGTAGCTGCCACACCAAACCAAAGAAGAAGGTGTGCAGTAACCACACCAAACCAGAGGAGAAGGCGTACAGCCACCCAAAGAAAGAAAGAAAGAAAAAGGCAACAACTGGCCAAACTAAAGGGAGAAAAAGTTGTAGCAGCCACCCAAGGAAAAGGTTGCAGTAGCCACTCAAGGAAAGGTGCAGCAGTTAGCAACAATACTAGCAAGTGCAATAGCAAGCATAACCAGCAGCAATAATTGTAGCACCAACAGTAAGCAATAGCAACAAGGGCAGGCAGCAAACCAAGGAGAAACTAGCAGCTTGCAGGCATGACCAACACCACATCCAGTAACTTGCAACAACACATCCAACAACCCGCAATAGTATATGTAACAGCTTGTAGCAGCAAATTGCAACAGTTAGCAATAACAGCAAGTTCGGTAGCTTGCAGCAGTAAAGGAAAAAAGTGCCCCGACAATAGGTTTGGTAGCTTGTAGCAGCAGAAAAGAAAACGTGCCACGACAATAAGTCCAACATCTTGCAATAGTAAAGAAGAAAACGTGCCCCAGCAGCAGGGCAAGCAGCACCAGTAGCAAGTGAAGCAACCTGCCAAGGCAATAGGTAAGGTAGCACTAATAGTAAGGGAGGAAACTTGCCAAGGTAGTAGGTGAGGTAGCACTAGCAATAGGGAAGAGAACTTGCCAAGGCAACAGGTGAGGTAGCACCAGCAGCAGGGAAGAGAACCTGCCAAGGTAGTAAAGGAGGTAGTGCCGATAGTAGACGGAGAGAACCTGCATCAAAGATAACTTGCAGCAGAGAGAACTTACAACCAAGTGAACCTATAATGTAGAGAACCTGTAGAGAAGAGACGGGCAAAGCTTGAGTAAAGATCAGTAGTGAGGAAGGAGAAGATTTGTTTTCTGCAACAGCAGCCTATTCACTTTAAGTGATCTTCCTCTAGGAAAGTTTTCATTATAAACCTTTTATGTACTTCTTGAAAAAGGGTGGAGACCCTTTAAATGATTGAGAGATTAATCTGTTGAGTGATCGGGAGATCATTGTAAGTGGTTAAGAAGTGATCCTTCCACACTATAATTCTATCCCTTGATAATAAGAGTGAATTGTATGATTTAGGAGTGATCCTATTACACCGTGGATATAGCTCACATATTGTGGTTAAACTAAGTAAAAATTATCGTGTGTTCTTGAGTGTTTGTATTTAATTGATATCCGTACAGCCGCTCTCACATAAAGAAGAAAAATAAAAATTAGATCATCGACTTTAACAAGTCACAGAGGTTAATTCGGGAAGATTTGTAAAAAGCGAGCATCTCACACTAACTTACCCCCTTCCCCTCCCCCTCTCAGTGTGAGACCTAAGAAGGCCCTCATCAAGTGTTATTAGAGTCGATTCCCTCTGTTGATCCATTTTGGTTGCTTTGATCTGAAGTTGTTTGTTGTTGCTGTGAATTGTTATTTCTATTACTAATTGATATCATGGATAGCTTGAACAGTGTTAACAATAAGGGCATTCCCACTTTTGATGGACAAAATTATCAATTATAGAAGAATAGAATGCTCCCATATCTAATGTCACTTGGTTTGGATGGGTTTGAATCTGCTGTTAGTAGCTTTATCCCTGTTGTTAAAGGTAATGCTATGATGCCTATTAATAAGAAGAATTTGGAATGTGATAGAAAGGCAAGAAATGCCTTGTATGCCTCCTTTATTAGATAAAGAATTCGCAAAAGTGATAAGGTGCAACACAACTAAAAATATTTAGGACAAACAGAAGAATATTTATGAAGGAGACAAGGTTGTAAAGAAAGCCAAGCTATAAATCTGCAAGACCAAATTTGAAAACATAAAAATGTAGAATGATGAATCTGTGGATGCCTTTTTCACAAAAGTCAATAAAATTGTATGTTCCATTAAAGGCTATAGAGAGGAGATCAACGATGCTATTGTGGTAAGGTAGATACTTAGAACCTTACTAGAAGCTTATAATGTCAAAGTTTCCTACATAAAAGATAGAGATTTGGATAAGCTGCCCTTAGATGATTTGCATAGCATATTGTTGGCTTATGAAATAAGAATAACCCTAATGAATAAAGAAAAGAAGTTTAAGGCAGATAAAAAGTTAGCTTTCAAGGCAATGAAGAGATTAAAGATTAAAGACCAAGGAGAAGAATCTGATAGTAGCTCTGAAGAAAAATATGGTGATACTAAACTAGATAAAGTCATGACATACATCGTTAAGAATATGAGGAAAGGAAAAGAGAAGTATAAGGGAAAATTGGGCACTTTGTTGTGGACTATCCAAAGAGAATAGAAGTAGACAATGATGATGATGATGAGCTAGTCCCAAGGAGGAGAACAAAGTAATCCAACTATTCTAAAGCTAGAAATTCAAAAGCCAAAGGGAAAAAGCAACTCTTCAGATCCAAAAGAAGGAATTTTTTGAGTAAACTGGATGAAGAAGATTCTAACGAAGAAGTTAATGATGATTTCAATAATAATGCTTTAAAGGATGTACTTATTAGTCAAGTAGATGATGATCAAGAATCTTCAAGTGATGAGAAATCAACCAAAGAGGAAAAGGATGAGTTGGTGCAACAACTTAAGAATAAGTTGAAAGTTTGTTTGCACAAAAATAACAAGTTGGAAAAGGAGGTAAAGCATCTCAAGAAGTTGTATGAAAATTCTGTTATTGATGAATCTTATCTCTAGGTGAAAGAAAAGGAGCTTGAACCAAAAGGGAAAGATACTTGAAGAGAATTAAGGAGCTAATTGTACTTGAGGTAAAGCAAGGCAAGATACACAAAGATCTTAGCACTAAGGTGATTGCACAAAAGCAAGAGGTGTTGATTTTTCAAGCCAAGCTCCTCAAGGCTGAGTCCGAACTGAAGAAGCATGAAAAAAGCTTTATACGAGCCTTGAAAGTGAAAGGAAAGTCGACTTTAATAAATGCCATTAAGGAGGATGCTACTAAAAAATTGGATGAGTGTCTAAGCAAACAAAGACCTCATTCCATGGGGAAGAAAGGTTTAGCTATATCGAAAAGCCAAATAAAAAGGTATTAGAGAAAAAGAAAATTAAGTTTATGTCTAAAAGCAAGCACAATGACATGATGGAGAAAAGAAACCAACCCAAGCTAAAATGGATTAAGAAAGATGTGGTGAAGACTCCCTTCTAAAGGAGAGAGGTTGTCAAAGATGGAAAGAAGGGTGCCATAACAATTGCTAAAGAAAGGAGACATAAACTTGGTGAAAGAAGAAAATCCATATTTGAAGGATTCTGCTGGAGCTGTGGTAAGTATAGGTACAAGGCTAATGTGCGCTAGAGTAATGGGTCTATAATAAAGAGGAATGTGAGGTAAAAGTCTAAGGGGAGACTCTATCAAGAAAGGAGATAGTCACAGGTGAAAAAAAGTCATATTCCACTAAGAAACAATTTTGATTTATTGGGAGAAATCTGTAGAAAGATGCAAAAAAGATAGGCATAATGCTAAGGATTACTTGACATTGCTGCCCAATCAAAGAGTGTAAAGGAGAACACCTATACATGCTCCCACATTCAGCCAAACATTGCTGCTCGGTCAAGGAATGCAAAGGAGAACACTTACACATGCTCCTAAATTCAGCCAAAGAAGAAGAAAAGGGAGAGAAATGACTATGGTTATGGAAGTAGCCTTAAAAGCTTCCAAGAAAGAAAAGCCATAAATCTTGGACAGTGGCTGCTCTTCACATATGATAGGAGACTCTAAGATGTTCAAAGAAGTAGTAAAATATAATGGAGGGTTAGTCAGATTTGGCAATGATAGTGCATTAAAGATTAAAGGTGTTGATGCTATTGAAATTGGTATAGAAAAGCTAAAATCAAAGAAAGTGCTTTATGTTAAAGGGCTAAAACACAATCTTATCAGTGTTAGCCAACTTTCTGATGATGGATATGAAGTTACTTTCAACAAGAGTGGCTACACAATAAAGAGATTAAGTGATAGTGCTATTCTTACTAAGGGTGAAAGAACAAATGGAAACTTATACCAAGTTTCCAGAAGCAAAAACATATGCTACATAAGCACCAAAGATGAGATCTTATTGTGGCATAAAAGATTGGGACATCTTTGACAAAAGGGACTGAACAGGTTGTCCAAAAATTAAGCTATGAGAGATGTACCCAAGCTGAGAAGAGAAAGAGATGCAATTTACAGCACGTGTCAAAAAGGGAAGATGGTGAACACTCCCCACAAAAATGTGGAGATTCAAACAAAAAAGCCATTGAAGCTCATTCATTCAGACATTTATGGGCCTATGAGACAAAGATCAACAAAGAGTGATAGGTACTTCATCTCCTTCATTGATGATTTTACAAGAATGACTTGTACTATGTTCTTGAAAATAAGTTAGAGGCTCTCAAGAATTTTAAGAGCTATAAAAGGCTGGCTGAAAATCAGTTGAAGGAAAAAATTAAAAGGCTTAAGATTTACAATGGGACAGAATACACATACGGTGAATTTGAAGATTATTTGGAGAAGCATTGAGTGAAGTATGAATATGCTAGTCCCTACACACCCCAACAAAATGAAGTGACCAAAAGGAAGAATAAAAGCCTAATGGAGATGGCAAGAACCATGTTGACTGAGCATGGTACTTTATATGGCTACTGGAGAGAGGCTATCACCACTACAACTCAAATTCAAAACAGATGCCTAATGAGACCATATATAGAGAAGACACCCTATGAGTTGTGGAATGGAAAGAAGCCAAGTGTAAAACACTTTAAAGTGTTTGGAAACCCATGCCTCATTAAAATCAAAGGCAAGCATCTCAGCAAATTTAATGAGAAGGCTAATGAAGGCATATTCTTGGGCTATGTACCAAAATGGAAAAGGCTTCAAATGCTATAACAAAATGTTACTAAAAATGATGGAAAGCTTTAAAGTTAGAGTGATTGAAGATGGTTCTACAATGCAATCGCAGCATGAGGAAACTGAAAATGTCATGTATGACAATTGAAAATAATCTGAAAGTGATCAATCAGAGGGCATTCAGCATAAGGAAGATGTTGATTCTCAAGTTACAAGTAATGAAGAAGCAAAATTAAGGCATTCCTAAACTCATAGAAAAGTCAGAGCTAAAGTTAAGGTTAAGAATATTATTGGCAGTAAAGAGGACTCTGTATGGACTAGAAGAAGACTAAGAGGTGGTGAACAAACCTTATTGATCTCCAAAGTTGAACCCAAGTTAGTGGAAAAAGCATTAAAGCATAAGGAATGGGTATGTGCTATGAATGAAGAGCTTGATCAAATTGAAAAGAACAATACTTGGTGTTTAGTACCTAGACCTAAAAGGAAAAACATCATTGGAACCAAGTGGGTTTTCAAAAATAAGTTTAATGAAAAAGGTAAGGTGGTAAGAAATAAGGTAAGGCTTGTCTGCAAAGGCTACTTACAAGTAAAAGGTGTTGACTTTGAAAAGACCTTTGCTCTTATGGCCAAGCTTAAAACAATTAGAATATTCATGGCCATTGTTGCTCAAAGAAACTACAAAGTTTACCAAATGGATGTAAAGTCTGCATTTCTAAATGGAGAGCTTGCAGAAGAGGTATTTACCGAACAACTTGATGGTTTTATACTTGATCCTGATAGTTCAAGTGTGTGCAAATTGAACAAGGCTCTATATAGCTTAAAGCAAGCTCCAAGAGCATGATATTCCAAGCTAGATACATGCTTCAAAGATATGAAGTTCATAAAAGGGAATATGGACAGCAACTTATGCATAAAGGAAGATAAACAAGGCCAATTAATTATTGTGGTTTATGTTGATGATATAATTTTTGTTGCAAAAAAAGAGGCCTTTTGCACTACTTTTGTCGAGCAGATGAAGAAGAAGTTTGAGATGTCGATGCTAGGTGAGATGAAATTCTTCTTAAGGTTATAGGTTTTGCAAAGCAAGGCTGGAATTTTTCTCTCCCAAGAAAATTATGCTTATGAGCTGTTAAAAAGGTTTGGGATAGAGAACTCTAAAGAAGTAAGCACTCTCATCACGGTTGGAATAAAGTTAAGCAAGGATAAAAAAGGTAACATGGTTGATTAGAATGAATACAAAAAGTTGATTGGAAGCTTACTATATTTGACAGCATTAAGGCTTGATCTTGTTTTTGCTATAACACTCTATGCCAGATTTCAAAGTAAGCCCAAGGAATCTCATCTCATGGCTGCTAAAAGAATTCTGAAGTATATGAAGGGCACAACAAATTATAGGCTACTTTATAATAGAAGTGGATAGCTTAATTTGTATGGTATACAGATGCTAATTGGGCTAGAAATTGTGATGACAGAAGGTCAACATCAGATGGTGCATTTTATTTAGGCAGTAGATATGTTTCATGGCACAACAAGAAGCAAAATTCAGTGACTTTAAGTACTATAGAGGCTGAATATGTGGCTACTACTTAGGCTTGTACTTAACTGTTATGGATGAAACAACATCTTGAAGATATGAAGGTAGATGTGCAACTACCATTGTTGATTGGTTGTGACAACCAAAGTGTCATGAATTTGTCAAAAAATCCTATCCAAAACTCAAGAA
Source organism: Ceriops tagal (assembly GCA_021533255.1). Classification (NCBI taxonomy): domain Eukaryota; kingdom Viridiplantae; phylum Streptophyta; class Magnoliopsida; order Malpighiales; family Rhizophoraceae; genus Ceriops; species Ceriops tagal. The sequence goes on along the minus strand of CM038605.1, from coordinate 3,330,456 downwards.
ATCAAGTACCACTTCATTAAAGAAAAAGTGGAGAAATTTGAAGTAAAGTTGGAGTATGTGCCTACCATAAAGCAAGTTGCCGATATATTCACCAAACCTTTACTAAGAGAGATATTCTAGAAGTTAAGGCTGACCTTATATGTTCAGTCAACCCCTAGAGGCTAAAGTATGCCTCTAACACCTTCCCTCTTCTATCATTCTTTGGATTTGTTGTCAAAGGGGAAGATCTTTCGCATAAATCTAAAGAGAGTATATACTGATTAAAAAGGGGAATAACCTAATGAATAAAAAGGGAGAAATTGTCAAGGAGGAAAAGCAGAAAATAAGAGGGAGTTAAAGGTACAAGTACATGCAACAAAGGAGATGTATGTTTCAGGGGAAGTTGTGCTTATGCTTAATTGTTGATTTGTAGATTTAATGTGTTGCCAACAAATTCAAAAAGGAAGATTGTTGAGCCCATCTTTGATGATTAATGTTGGATTTGTTGTCAACAGTATCTCACATAGTTGTTCGTGTTGATTTGATACTTTGAATGTTGTTGAGATGTAGAGAAGTCATTGGTTAATACCGTTGATGGTAGGTCAACTCTGAGGTTAATGAGTCAATATTGACCATTGATCCTAAATTTTAGGAGCCAAGGCTAACTATTAACCCTTGACCATTGACCCTAAATTTTAGGAAGTTAATGTTGACCATTAACACTAAATTTTATGAATCAAATTTGGTCGTTGATTGTAGGGCAACCTTTAGGAATCCATGTTGACCATTAACAATTGTGCAACCCTAAATCTCACAACTTATAATTACATTCATGCATTTTTTAAGATAGGGGTGTGCTATAAAAAAGAGACCGACCAGCTACAAAGAAAGAACGATAAAGAGTGAGGCAACCACCAAAAAGAGAGTGACTAGCCAAAAGTGCAGCACCAAGGAGAGGTGTAATCAACCAAGAGAGGTACAACACCAAGGAAAGGTGCTACCAACCAAGAGGTGACAGTAGCCACCAAAGAAAGAGGCAGCCACACCAACTGAAGCAAGAGTTATAACAATTGGCAGCCCTACCAAAAGGAGAAAAAGGCAGCAGCTGACAAAACTAAAGGGAGAAGAAGAAGGCAATAGCTGGCCAAACTAAAGGGAGAAGAAGAAGGTGTGCAGTAGCCACACCAAACTAGAGGAGATGTGGAGCACCCACACCAAACTAAAGGAGACATGCAGCACCCACACCAAACCAGAGGAGACGTGCAATAGTCGCACCAAACTAGAGGAGAACGTGCAGCAACCAATCAACCACCCAAGTAAGAAATTGCAGCAACCAATTAAGGAAAGGTGCAGCAGCTAGCAAATCGATCAAAAAGAGGTGCAGTAACTGATAAACCAATAAAGGGGAAGGTGTAATAGCCACTAAAGGGGGAGAAAGCAGTTAGCAGCACAACTAGAAATTGTAACAGCAAGCACAACTAGCAATTGCAGCAGCAAGCACAACTAATAGCTTGCAAAACCATCAATAGGTGAATCACAACTAGTAGCTTACAGAACTGGTAGTAAGGCAGGCAGCACTAACAATATGAAGAGAAAACTTGCCCCGGCAACAGGGCAAGCAGCACCAGTAGTAGGAAAAGAAGACTTGCCCCAGTAGTAGGGTAGGCAGTACCAACACGGGAAGAGAACCTGCCAAGGTAGCAGGTAAGGCAACTTGCCAAGGTAGTAGAAGAGGCAACACTAGTAGCAAGGAAAGAGAACCTACCAAGGCAATAGGTAAAGCAACCTGCCAAGGCAACACCAGTAGCAAAGGAAAGAGAAGATCTATGTTCTGCACTAGTAGCCTGTGCACATTGAGTGATCCTTCTTAGGAAAGTATTAGTCACAAACCTTTTGATAAACTTATTGAAAAAAGGTGAGATACCCTTAGAGTGGTCGAGAGATCATTGTAAGTGGTTAAGGAGTAATCCTTCCATAAATGGTTAAGGAGTGATCCTTCCACGACATTAACTGTATCCCTTGATAATGAGAGTGGATTGTGTGATTTAAAAGTGATCCTAATACATTGTGGACGTAGCTCACACATTGTGGGTAAACTACGTAAAAATTACTATATGTTCTTAGATGCTTACATTTGATTGATATCCATACGGCCGCTCTCATATAAAGAAGAAAGATTTGTAAAAAGTCATTGACTCTGACAAGTCACAGAGGTTAATTTAGAAAGATTTGTAAAAAGTGAGCATCTCATACTGATTCACCCCTTCCTCCTCTCAATATGAGAGCTAAGAAGGTCCTCATCAAAGTTATATCCTTTTCTTCTGCTGTTGGAGGCTATCTCTCTATCTTACTGTTGTTGTTACCTTTTCCTTATTATAGCTGTTGCCTTCTCTTTGCTGCAACTGCTGTCTTTTCCTTATTGCCACTACACTCTTCTTCTTCCTCTGGTGTTGTTGCTATTTTTTTTTTTTT
>CM038605.1:3285313-3327905 GCA_021533255.1 Ceriops tagal | reverse complement strand
TTTTTTTTTTTTTGCTACTGTATTCTCATTCTTTCTCTAGTGCTGTTGCTATTACTGTTTTCTTTTGCCACTACACTCTTCTTTTTCTTCTGGTGCTACTGCTGTTTTCTTTTGTCACAGCACTCTCCTTTTCTGGTGTTGCTGTTATTTTCTCCTCTTGGATATTGCTGCACTCTCTCCTCCTAGATGCTACTACTATCACTTTTCTGCAACCATGTTTTTTTTTTTTGCAGCTCTTTTGCCGTTCTCTTTTAAATTTTCTACAAAACACACAATCTTTTAACAGCACACCCTCCTCTTTTTTTTTCCTTGCATAGCACGCCCTTTTTTTTTTGCATAGCACACCTTCTCTATTGTTGCCACAACCTTGTATGGGTTGTAATTGTTGTCAACTAGGTTTAAGTGTGCAAAAAAGTAAAGCCACATAGAAGGGTAAGAAGGTAAAAGCCACATGGAGGGGCAAGAACGTCAAAGCCATATAGAGGGGCAAGACAGTAAATTCGCCGCAAGTAAGCCCTATTAGGATTTCATGGAAGAGAGTATATAAAGACATTGGAAGACAAAATTAGGGTAAGGCCAACACAATTGAATACACAACAAAATACAAGAGGGAAGGCCAACACAATTGAATACACGACAAAACACCAAACCCTACATAGAAGAATACGACCTGCAAAAGAAAAGAGCAACCATTGAGTAAATAGTGCAGTTGTTGAAAATTGAACAGTATTGTCGAAATGAATAGTGTTGTCAGAAATTGAACAATGTATCCAGCAGGGCAAAACCTAGAGAGAAAAACCGTTAAACACTTGGAAGAGAGAAAGAAAACAGTAGCCATCGACGGGAAGGAGAGAGACGGTCAACGGCCGGGCTAAACGAAGAACAAAGGTGGACGGCTAAAACAATTGAGCAGTCATCGATGGGAAGGAGAAGAAAACGCAGCCATCGATGGTCAGAAAATCGACCAAAAACGGCAAAAACGTTGAGAGAGAAGGAGGCGGCCGAAGGGGGGCTGAACATGGAACATAAGACGACTGAAAGGCGGCTGAGAAAGGTGACGAGAGAGTGAAAAACCAGTCCATCGGAGTGAGAAACCCAACACAGTTGGATGGCTGAAGGTGGGTGGACAACAAAGACCTATACGGCCAAATCAGGAAGAGAGAGAAACCCGACGGCCAAATCGAAGCAGACCGACAGGAAGAGAGAGAAACTCGACGGTGAACAGAAAAGTGAAATCCGATGAAGAGAGAGAAATCCGGTTGGACGGTGAGAGAGAAATGCACAGGTGAGTTGTGCGGCGTGAGACTATGTCAACGTGAGACCAGAACGTGCGTGACAGACTGGAAGCGTGGGGTAGGCCGTGAGACGTGAAACGGCAAACCAGCGATCTGCGAGGAGACAACACAGTAGAGAGAGAAACAGACGATCGGAAAAATAGAGAAACGGGTCGACGAGAGAGAAAACCGATTATGGCTAGACGGGGTTGGACGGCAGGACGAAGAAAAGCACACCACTGGAAGAGCAAACAGCAGATCTATGACGTTGTGAGACAAACGAACGACACGACAAGAAGAGAACCGTGAAATGGACGAAGAGAAACTCACCACCAACGGAAGGAGAGAGAAACCCAACGGCTGATGAACAATAACCAGAAATAAAGGGAGAAAATCTGATATGGCCAAAAGAGGTATGAAATGGACAGGTGAGGACAGGCCGTGAAACAGTAAAGCCGTGAGACAAGGAAATGGGGGAGACAGTGAGACGGTGAAAGCAGTAGAGAAGAAATTTGGCGAAGCATTGAAAGAACTCAACGTATTTCCAGATTTCTTCAAGTGAGGTTAGAGAGCATTGCGATGAGCTTCTAAGCGGCAATGTAGCAGCCTTTCAATTCAACAGAGGCAAGACAAGCTAGAAGAAGGGTAAACACAGTAAGTGACACTCTTTGTATTGTACTTGCTTAGTAATTACAATTGTGAAAGTAGTAGAGAATTAAAGACATCCATTGTAACTTGTATTTACAAGTATAGTGGATAGTCTCGGTAGAAGGAGAGTCCCTACCACCGTGGATGTACATCACGTTGACGGAACCACGTAAATCTCTTGTGTCCTTAATTTGCTTTACGTTATGTGCTTTGAATTGAGTTATGAACGCAACTAAAGTATCAGCCAACCCATAACCTAACGAAGACCTAAACAAGAACATCCATATTGTCTATTAGGCAAGGTGTCTGAAAGGTGACTTTGGGGACTATTTTGATTAGTAGGTAGCAATAGATCTACCTTAGTCGAGTTTGAGAAAGAGTTCGCTTTTAAGAAGAGGTTGAAGTTGTTCACTTACCTGCAAATTGCGAATTGTGGTGATACTAATTCACCCCCCTCTCAGTATCACAAACTAGTAAATCCTAGGGAGAAGTCGGGAACTTCAATTGGTATCAGAACCTGGTTCACCAGTTTGAAGCTTAACAGCTTGGTGTACTAGTTTGAAGGGATCTAGAAGTTTGACTTGTTCAGCATACTGAGAAATGGAAGCCGGTACCAGCACTAGCACCACTTACAACAAGAAGGTTCCAATATTCAATGGAACCACCTACCATATGTGAAGAGCGAGAATGCAAGTGGTATTTGCAACTATGGGCATGAACATGGTGAAATGCGTATAGGAGGGTTTTGTGGCTCCAGAAGAAGGTAAAGACCCAACCCCAGAGGAGTTAAGGTAGTTTGAGATAAATGGGAAGGCCTCAAACGTCATCATTTCAGCATTGACAGATGCTGAGTATGCTAAAGTGATGGACTACAAATTTGCCAAGGAGATATGGGACAGATTGCAGAAAATATATGAAGGTGATGGCAGAATAAAGGAGGCTAAGCTTCAAGTGTTCAAGGAGAGATATAAATCTCTAAGAATGCAAAAGAATGAGATAGTTCAAGAGTTCTTCACCAGGGTTATTGACGCTATAAACGATCTGAGAAGTCATGGGAAGAACAAGAAGGACTCATCTGTTGTGAAGAGAATTCTGAGAATTCTGCCTGAGAGGTTTGCCTCAAAGGTAGCAGCCATAAAGGAGAGTAGAGATCTCAATTCTATGTCTTTGCATGATCTCCAGTGCAATCTCATTGCATATGAGATGAGGATAAAGTCAACTGAAAGCTCTGCAACAACAAAGGTATCAAAGGAGGCAGCTTTCAAAGCTATGAAGCACTTGAAGATAAAAGAAGAGAAAGAATCATCCAGTGAGGAGGATGATGATGAGGATGAGGAAGAAAGTGAAGGTGAAGTATTGGCTTATTTCACAAGGAAATTCAAAAAAGGGTCTAAGAAGGGAAAAGGACAATTGGCCTTGAGATGTTATCATTGTGGGTAGACTGGACACTTTGCTTCTCAGTGCCAAGTGAAACTTGATAATGAAGACAAGGATTATGATGATGAGCAGAATTCAAGATAGAGAAGATCATCACTCAAATCAAAGAAGTTCAGTAAGAAGACTGGCAACCCACAAAAGAAAAAGTAAGGCTCATTCAAGAGTTATGTGAGTCAGATAAAAGAAGCTGATGAGAAGGAAGATAAAGACTCATCAGATGAGCATGCCTTTATGGCATCAGCTCAAGGTGGTAGTTCAACCTTTGAAGAGGAAGAGGAAGTTGATGAAGAAGAGCCAGATCTTGAAGCTAAGCTGGAAGTAGCTTCAAAAGAGATAATCAGAAGGGGCAGAACCATAAGAAAGTTGGAGGCCCATATAAAACAAGTTGAAGCAAAGTCTAAGGAAGCTGAAAGTCAAAAGGATGAAATAAGGGCTAAGCATATTGACTTGAAGAGAAGATTTGATGAACATGTCAAAATATGTGAAGACCTTACAATAGAGCTTGGCTCAAGGACTTCAACAATTGAAGAAATAGAGATAGAGTTATTGAGACTTCAACAACAACTCAAAAAGAGTGAGGAGAACTTGCAGAAATTTGAAGTGGTAAGAGAAACAAGTTCTACAAAAGGAGAGAAGAATGTAGAGAAAGTGCAGCAATCTGAGGCTGCATTGGCTAAAGAAAATAAGAATATGCCACAGAAGTTGAAAGAGAAGGTTGTGACTCAGAAGAAGATAGCTGAGAATAAAGAAGATCTGAAAAAGCAACCTAGGGTGGCAAACAAGAAGGAAGAAAAGAAAGTCAGCTAGCAGAGGGCTACGGCTGAACAGAAGAAGGAGAAGAAGGTGATTGAAATGAAAGTCACACAAGCAAAGAAGCCAACTACTTTGCCTACACAGCAAGTGATGAACAGAAGAAGACAAGCTGTAATCAAACCCAAGAAGAGGTAGTTTCAATGTCATTGCCTTTATTGTGCAGTTTGGGGTCATAAGGCGAGTAATTGCTGGTGGAGAAGGCCAGTATATATCTCCAACTTGAGAAGATATGATGCTGCATACAGGGGGAGACAATACAAAACTCAGAGGAGAACACCTGTCATGAGTTCTTGCACATATTGTAAAAGGCAAGGACACGCTGACAAGGATTGCTGGTGGAAGCCCAAACCAGTGGTTTCAAAGAACAAGTTTGCTATATTGGCAAACTTGGAACAGTGTGAAAGGTGCGGCCAGGATAGCTATAATGCCGAGAGATGCATGACACTTCTCCCTGAGCAAGAGAAGGCACTCAATGGCACAGTAAAAACAAGCGGTGCAGTCAAAGCTGAGAAAAAGGAGAAAGCTATCTTCCAGCCAGTTCAAAAGAAGGAATATAGAGCAAAAAAGGAGGTGGCTAATATAGCTGAAATTGCACTAAAGGTTGACTACAAGGATAAGCAGTGGATCCTTGACAGTGGATGCACTTCACACATGACAGGAGACAAGAGTAAATTATCAAAACTAAACAACTCAAGAGAAGGTAGAGTCAAGTTTGGCAATGATGATTCACTCAACATCAGTAGTCAGGGGTCAGCAAATATTAGAAAAGGAAAGCTGAAAGATGTTCTGCACATTGAAGGACTCAGATATAACCTAGCATCTATCAGCCAACTATGCAACAACGACCACAAAGTGATATTCACGAAAATAGGTTGCCAAGTAAAGAGTAAAGAAGGCAATATTGTTGTAGTCGAGAAGAGAACAGCTGGAAATTTGTATGTGATTGATGAAGAAAGAGATCCTCTTGCAACTAAGACTGTACAAGAAAGAAAGCCAAAAAAAATGTGGACCAGTGCTCATCAAGAAAATCAGATCATAAGTGACTCATCAGCAAGAGTTACAACAAGAAGAAGAATTATGAGAGCTACTGCTTTACTTTCACAAGTTGAACCTAGATCTGCTGAAAAGGCTACACAAGATCTAACTAAATCTCTATCCGCAGAGCTGTTTGAAAAGCACAGAATGAGTCTGTCTGTGCGAATGCCTCCTCAAGCCTAAAAATCAGGTAAATCCTCCATCTCTACTTTGCAAGTTTTTTCAAATTTGTAATTAGTTGGCAAAGTGGGAGAGAAGCAATAGTGCAGGGGGAGCTGTTAAGAAAGGGGGAGTGCATATTTAGGGGGAGTTGAAACTACTGGATAGTGGCTTTTGTTATGAGTGTTGCCAACAATTACAAAGGGGGAGATTGTTGTTCCCACAGCCTTGTATAGGTTGTAATTGTTGGCAACTAGGTTTAAGTGTGCAAGAAAGTAAAGCCACATAGAAGGGCAAGAAGGTAAAAGCCACATAGAGGGGCAAGAACGTAAAAGCCATATAGAGGGGCAAGAACGTAAAAGCCATATAGAGGGGCAACACAGTAAATTCACCACAAGTAAGTCCTATTAGGGTTTCATGGAAAAGAGTATATAAAGACCTTGGAAGACAAAATTAGGGTAAGGCCAATACAATTGAATACACGACAAAATACAAGAGGGAAGGCCAACACAATTAAATACACGGCAAAACACCAAACCCTACACAGAAGAACACGACCTGCAAAAGAAAAGAGCAACCATCGTAAACAGTAGCCATCGAGTAAACAATATAGCCGTCGTGAACAGTGCAGCCGTCGGAAATTGAATAGTATTGTCAGAATTGAACAGTGTATTCGACAGGGCAAAACCTAGAGAGAGAAACCGTCACACACTTGGAAGAGAGAGAGAAAACGGTAGCCATCGACGGGAAGGAGAGAGACGGTCGACGGTCGGGCTGAACGAAGAACAAAGATGGACGGCCGAAACAATTGAGTAGCCGTCGACGGGAAGGAGAAGAAAACGAAGCCATCGACGGTTTGAAAATCGAGCAAAAACGGCAAATACATTGAGAGAGAAGGAGGCAACCGAAGGGGGGCTGAACGTTGAACGTAAGACGGCCAAAAGGTGGCTGAGGAAGGTGACGAGAGAGTGAAAAACCAGTCCATCGAAGTGAGAAACCCGACACGGCTGGATAGCCAAAGGTGGGTGGACGGCAAAGACCTTTATGACCAGATCGGGAAGAGAAACCTGATGGCCAAATCGGAGCAAACCAGCAGGAAGAGAGAGAAACCCGATGGTGAACGGAAAAGTGAAATCCGGTGAAGAGAGAGAAATTCAGCAAAGTGAGAGAAATCTGGCAAGAAGAGAGAGAAATCTGGCGATAGGAGAGAGAAATCTGGCGATAGGAGAGAGAAATCTGGCTGGACGGTGAGAGAGAAACACACAGGTGAGTCGTGGGGCATGAGACTACGTCGGCATGAGAACAAAACATGCGTGATAGACCGATAGCATGGGGTAAGCCATGAGACGTGAAACGACAAACCAGGGATCTGCGAGGAGACAACACGGTAGAGAGAGAAACAGACGATTGGAAAAACAGAGAAACAGGTCGACGGGAGAGAAAACCGATTACGGCTAGATGGGGTTGGACGGCAGGACGAAGAAAAGCACACCACCAGAAGAGCAAACAACAAATCTGCAACATCGTGAGATAAACAAACGACACGACAAGAAGAGAATCGTTAAACGAATGAAGAGAAACTCACCACCGGCGGAAGGAGAGAGAAACTCGACGGCCGATGAACAATAACCGACAGTAAAGGGAGAAAATCTGATACGGCCAAAGGAGGTGTGAAACGGATAGGTGAGGACAAACCGTGAAACAGTAAAGCCGTGAGATAAGGAAATGGGGGAGACAGTGAGACGGTGAAAGCAGTAGAGAAGAAATTCGACGAAGCATTGAAAGAACTCAACATATTTCCAGATTTCCTCAAGAGAGGTTAGAGAGTGTTACGGTGAGCTTCCAAGCGGCAGTGAAGCAGCCTTTCAATTCAACAGAGGCAAGACAAGCTAGAAGAAGGGTAAACACAGTAAGTGACACTCTTTGTATTGTACTTGCTTAGTAATTGCAATAGTGAAAGGAGTAGAGAATTAAAGACATCCATTGTAACCTGTATTCACAAGTATAGTGGATAGTCTCGGTAGAGGGAGAGTCCCTACCACCATGGATGTACGTTACGTTGACAGAACCACGTAAATCTCGTGTGTCCTTAATTTGCTTTACGTTATGTGCTTTGAATTGAGTTGTGAACATAGCTAAAGTATCATCCAACTCATAACCTAACGAAGACCTAAACAAGAACATCCGTATTGTCTATTAGGCAAGGTGTCTAAAAGGTGACTTTGGGGACTATTGTGATTAGTAGGTAGCAATAGATCTACCTTAGTCGAGTCTAAGAAAGAGTTCGCTTTTAAGAAGAGGTTGAAGTTGTTCACTTACCTGCGAATTGTGAATTGTGGTGATACTAATTCACCCGCCCTCTCAGTATCACAAACTAGTAAATCCTAGGGAGAAGTTGGGAACTTCATTCTCTTTTTCTACAACACACCTTCTCTTATTCTATAGCACACCTTCTCTTATTTTGCAACACACCTTCTCTTATTCTGCAACACGCCTTCATTTTTCTTCCTTTATCGTTGCCCTCTCTTTTTGGTTTGTAGAACACGCCTTCTTCCTCTGCCATTGCTCTTTCTTTTTAGTGGCTACTCTTTTTTCGTTTTCACTATTTCTCTATTATGTTTCTGCAGCTCCCACATCTCATAACAACTACATAGATATATTTATAAGCCTTGAGTATAAGGTTGCCCAATCATCAATGATCAGCATTGATTCTCAAGGGTTGCCCTACAATTAATTGTCAGCATTGATTCCCAAAATTTAGAGTCAACAGTCAACATTGAATCCTAAAATTTAGGGTCAACCGTCAACATTGACTCCTAAAATTTAGAGTCAATGGTCAATATTAACTCATTGACTTTAAGGTTGACCTGCAATCAATAGTTTTAATTAATGGCATTCATAACATCAAATCAATAAGAACAAATATGTGAGATGCTATTGACAACAAATCCAACATTAACCATTAAAGATAAGCTCAACAATCTCCCTTTTTGAATTTGTTGGCAACACATTAAATCCAGCAATTAGCAATTAAGCATAAATAGCATTCAGCTCAGCAATTATGTACAAATAGCAACATTTAACATTCACAACTCCCCTTGAAACATGCATATCCCTTTTTGCATTTGGGCATGATTTCAATTGGAAACAACCTTTAACTCCCCTTTTCTTTCTGCTTCTCCCCCTTGACAATTTCTTTCCCTTTATTTACCAAGCTACTCTCCTTTTTGATCAGTGATACTCTCTTTGGATTTATGCAAAATATCTCCCCTTTTGACAACAAATCCAAAGAATGATAGAAAAAGGAAGAGGAGAGGGGTTAAAGGCATACCTTTGTCTTTAGGGGGTGGCTAAACACATAAGGTCAACTTTAACTTCTAGAGCATCTCTCTTGACAGAAGTTTAGTGAATATATCTACAACTTGCTCCACGATAGGCACATACTCCAACTTTACTTCATTTTTCTTCACTTTTTCTTTAATGAAGTGGTACTTGATTTCAATACATTTAAATCTAGAGTGTTAGATAGTATTCTTTGATGAATTGATGGCACTTTGGTTATCACAACCAATCAGCAATGGCAACTGTACATCCACCTTTAAATCTTCAAATTGTTGTTTCATCCATAGCATTTAAGTACAAGCTTAAGTAGCAACCATATATTTAGCCTCTAAAGTGCTTAGAGTCACTGAATTTTGCTTCTTGTTATGCCATGAAACACCTACTACCCAAATAAAATGCACTACCTAATGTTGACCTTCTATCATCATAACTTCCAACCCAATCAGCATCTGTATACCCATATAAATTAAGCTATCCACTTCTATCATAAAGCAACCCACAATTTATTATGCCCTTCACATATTTCAAAATTCTCTTAACAGTTATGAGGTGAGATTCCTTAGGCTCACTTTGAAATCTAGCACAAAGTATTATAACAAAAACAAGATCAAGCGTTAATGTTGTCAAATACAGTAAACTTCCAATCAACTTTCTATATTCCTTCTGATCAACCATTTTGCCTTCTTTATCTTTACTTAACTTTGTTCCAACAGCAATGAGAGTGCTTACTTCCCTAGAGTTCTCATTTTAAACCTTTTTAACAACTCACACGCATATTTTTCTTGGGAGAGAAAAATTCCAGCCTTACTTAACAAAACTTGTGGCTCTAAGAAGAATTTCATTTCACTTAGTATAGACATCTTAAACTTCTTCTTCATCTAATCGTTAAAAGTAATGCAAAGGACCTCTTTTTCAATAGCAAAAATTATGTCATCAACATAAACCACAACTATTAATTGGCCCTGTTTATCTTCTTTTATGTACAAGTTGTTGTCCACATTCCCTTTTTTGAATTTCATATCTTTGAGACAAGTATTTAGCTTGAAATACCATGCTCTTGGAGCTTGCTTTAAGCTGTATAAAGCCTTATTCAATTTGCACACACTTGAACCATCATGATCAAGTATAAAACCATTAGGTTGTTCAATAAATACCTTTTCTTCAAGCTCTCCATTTAGAACTGTAGACTTCACATCCATCTAATAAACTTTGTAATTTCTTTGAGCAACAATGGCCATGAATATTGTAATTGCTTTAAGTCTAGCCACATGAGCAAATGTTTCTTCAAAATCAATACCTTCTACTTGTGAGTAGCCATTACAGACAAGTCTTGCCTTGTTTCTTACAACCTTACCATTTTCATTGAGCTTATTTCTGAACACCCATTTGGTACCAATGATGTTTTTCCCTTTAGGTTTAGGAACTAAACACCAAGTGTTGTTCACTTCAATTTGATTAAGCTCTTCATTCATATCACACACCTGTTCCTTATGCTTTAATGCTTCTTCTACCAACTTGGGTTCAACCTCGGAGATCAATGAGGTTTGTTCACCACCTTTTAGTCTTCTCTTAGTCTGCACAAAATCCTTTTTACTACCAATAATATTTTTAACCTCAACTTCAGTTATGACTCTTCTATGGGTTTGGGAATGCCTTAATTCTTCTTCTTCATCACTTGCAATTTAAGAATCAATGTCTTCCTTATACTGAACAGCCTCTAATTTATTACTTTTAGATTCCTTTTCATTATCATACACGACATCTTTTCCTCATGGTGGGATTACATTGTGGAACAATCTTTAATCACTTTAACATCAAAGTTGTCTACAATTTTCTACAACCTTTTGTTGTAACATCTGAAGCCTTTTCCATTTGGTACATAGCCCAAAAATATGCCTTCATTAGCCTTCTTATCAAATTTTTCGAGATTCTGCCTTTGATTTTAATTAAGCAAGAGCTTTCAAACACTTTAAAATGTTTTAAACTTGACTTCTTTCCATTCTACAGCTCGTAGGGTGTCTTCTCTGTATGTGGTCTCATTAAGCATCTATTTTGAATCTGAATTACAATAGTGATAGCCTCTCTCTAGTAGCTATGTGAAGTACCATGCTCAACTAACATAGTTTTTGCCATATCCATTAGGCTTCTATTCTTCCTTTTGGCCACTCTATTTTGTTAGGGTGTGTAGGGACTAGCATATTCATGCTTCACTCCATGGTTCTCCAAATAATTTTCAAATTTACTGCAAGTGTATTCTATCTCATTGTCTGTCCTAAGCTTTTTAATTTTTCCCCCTAACTGATTTTTAGCCAGCCTCCTATAGCTCTTGAAATTATTGAGAGCATCTAATTTATGTTTCAAGAACATAATACAATTCATTCTTGTAAAATCATTAATAAAATAAATGAAGTACCTATCACCTTTTATTGATCTTTGTCTTATGGGCCCACAAACGTCCGAACGAATAAGCTTCAATGGCTTCTTTGTTTGAATCTCCATATTTTTATGGGTAGCATTCACCATGTTCCCTTTTTGACACGTGTTGTAAATGGTATTTATTTCTCTTTTCATCTTGGGTACATCTTTCATAGTTTCATTTTTGGACAACTTGTTTAGCCCTTTTTGTCTAAGATGTCCCAATCTCCTAAGCCATAGCAAATTCTCATCTTTGGTGCTCATGTAGCATGTGTTTTTACTTCTAGAAACCTAGTATAAGTTTCCATTTGTTCTTTCACCCTTAGTAAGAACAGTACCATCACTTAATCTTTTTACTTTGCAGCCACCCTTACTGAAGTAACTTCATGTCCATCATCACAAAGTTGGCTAACGCTGATTAGATTGTATTTTAGCCTTTCAACATAAAGCACTTTCTCCAATTTTAACTTTTTCTGCACCAATCTCAATAACATCAACACCTTTAATCTTTAAGGCACTATCATTGTCAAATGTGACTAACCCTCCATCATATTTTACTACTTCCTTCAACACCTTGGAATCTCCTGTCATTTGTGAAAAGCAACTACTATCTAGGATCCATGGCTTTTCTTTCTTAGAAGCTTTTAAGGTTACTTCCACTACCATAGTCATTTCTCTTCCTCTTCTTCTTCTTCTTTGGCCAAATGTAAAAGCATATGTAGGTGTTCTCCTTTGCACTCTTTGATTGGGTAATAATGTCAAGCATTCCTCAATAGTATGTCTAGCCTTTTCACATCTTCTACAGATTTCTTTCAATATACCAAATCTGTTTCTTAGTGGAATATGGCTTCTTTTCACTCAAGACTATCTCCTTTCTTGATAGTCTCCCTCTAAACTCTTACCTCATATTTCTCTTTATTATAGGCCCATTACTCCAACACACATTAGTCTTGTGCCCATACTTACCATAACTCCAACAAAATCCTTCAAATATGAATTTTCTTCTTTCACCAAGTTCATGTCTCCTATTTTCAGCAACTGTTGTGGCAACCTTCTTTCCATCTTTGACAACCTGTCTCTTTTGGATGAGAGTTTTCATCACATCTTTCCTAACCCATTTTAGCTTGGGTTAGTTTCTCCTCTCCATAACATCATTGTGTTTACTTTTAGGTATAAACACAATTTTCTTCTTCTCTACTACCTTCTCATAGCTTTTCAATATAGTCAAGTCCTTTCTTCCCCATAGAATAAGGTCTTCATTTGCTTAGACAATCATCCAATTTTTTTGTAGCATCCTCCTTGATGGCACTTGCTGAAGATGACTCTCCTCTCACTTCTATGGCCTACATAAAGCTTTCTTCATACTACCCAAAATCAGCACTTCTTGCTCTTGTGCAATCACCTTAGCGCTAAGATCTTCATGTATCTTACCTTGCTCTACCTCAAGTACATTCAGCTTCTCAATTCTCTTCAAGTACTGTTTCTTTTTTACTTTAAACTCCTTTTCTTTTACTTAAAGATCAGATTTATCAACAGCAGAATCTTTATACAACTTCTTGAGATGCTTTACCTCTTTTCTTAGCTTGCTATTTTTGTGCAAACAAACTCTCAATTCATTCTAAAATTGCTGCATCAACTCTTTCTCTTCCTCTTCGGTTGATTCCTCATCACTTAAAGATTCTTGTTTAACATCTACTTAAGCAACCAACATATTTTCTTTAACATCATCATTAAAATCATCATTAACTTATTCTTCAGAATTTTCTTCATCCAGCTTGCTTAAAAAATTTCTTCTTTTGAATCTAAAGAGTTGCTTTTCCCTTTTGGCATTTGAATTTCCAACTTTAGAATAGCTAGATTTCTTTGTTCTCCTCCTTGGGGTCGACTCATCATCATCATCACTATCAGCTTCTTTTCTTTTTAGGCAATCCATGGCAAAGTGTCCAATTACTCCATAACTAAAGCACTTTAAGGGTAATTTTCCCTTATACATCCCTTTTCCTTTCCTTATATTTTTGGTGATATATCTCATGACTTTATCAAATTCAATATCACCATCCTCAACTTTAGAGTTGCTATCAGATTTTTCTTCTTGTTCTTTAATCTTTAATTTTTTCATTACCTTAAAGGCCAACTCCTTCTTTGCCTTAGGCTTCTTTTCTTTCTTCATTAGGGTTATTCTCATTTTGTAAGCCACCAATATGCTATGTAAATCATCAAGGGGCAGCCTATCCAAATCTCTATCTTCTATAGAGGAAACTTTGACATTAAAAGCTTCTAGTAAGGTTCTAAGTTTCTTCCTTACCATAGTAGCATCATTGATCTCCTTTCCTTAGCCTCTAATAGAGCATACAATTTCATTTATTCTTGTTAAAAAGGCATCTACCAATTCATCATTCAACATCTTTATATCTTCAAATCTACTTCTCCAAATTTGTAACTTGGCTTCCTTCACAACGTTGTCTCCTTCATAAATATTGTTCAATTTGTCCCAAATTTGCTTAGCCATGTTGCACCCCATCACTTTGGTGAATTCTTTGTCTAATAAGGACACATATAAGGCATTTCTCACCTTTCCAGCACACACTAAATTCTTCTTGTCAGTAGGCATCATAGCAGCACCTTTAGCAACAAGGGTGAAGCCACTAACAGCAGATTCAAACATATCTAAATCAAGTGATGTCAAATATAGGAGCATTCTATTCTTCCATAACTGATAATTTTATCCATCAAAAGTGGGAATGCCCTTACTGTTAACACTATTCATACTCTCCATGATATTAACCAGCAGTAGATGTAAAGATTCACAGTAGTAACAAACAATTTTGGATCAAGGCTGACAGAATGGATCAACAAAGGAACCAGGCTCTGATATTACTTAATGAGGACCTTCCTAGGTCTTATACTGAGAAGGGGAAGGGATGAATCAGTGTGAGATGCTTACTTTTTAAAAATCTATCTAGATTAAACCTTTGTGACCTATTAAAGTCAATGATCCAATTTTTATCTTGCTTCTCTATGTGAGAGTGGCCGTATAGATATCAAGCAAGCACAAGCACCCGAGAAAACACAGCATTTTTACGTGGTTCACCCACAATGTGTGAGCAACATCCACGATGTGATAGGATCACTCATAGATCACATAATCCACTCTTGTTATCAAGGGATACAATTGATGTTGTGGAAGGATCACTCCTTAACCACTTATAATGATCTCCTGATCACTTCAAGGGTCTCCCACCCTTTTTTTAAGAAGTTCATAAAAAGTTTATAACTAAAACTTTCCTAAGAAAGATTACTCAATGCACACAAGCTGCTATTGCAGAAAGCGGATCTTCTCCTTCCTTACTACCGATCTTTGCTCAAACTTTGCTGGTCTCTACCTTCTGCAATTGTTGCCTCTTTTTGCTATGCAAGTTTCTCCTTTTACAGCTTCTTTACTAGTTGCTGATTTTGCTACTGTAACTCCTTCTTTCTACAACCGCTCCTCCTTCTTCCTTTTGCTGCTGCCACCTCCTTTTTACTGCTGCTACTACCTTCTCCTTACTATAATTGCTAGCTTTTCCTTACTGCAGTTGCTACAATCTCTCCTCAACATGTTCTCTCTTTTTCTTCTACTGCAAGAGGCTGTCTCTCCCTCTTGTTGCCGTTGTTGCCTTCTCCTTGTTATAGCTATTGCCTTTTCCTTGCTGCAGTTATTGCTGTCTCTCCTTAGCAGGTTCTCTCATTTTCTTTTGCTATAGGAAGCTGTCTCTCCCTCTTGCTACCGTTACTGCCTTTTCCCTGTTGCAACTGCTACCTTTTCCTTGCTATAATTGCTACGATCTCTCCTCAGCAGGTTCTCTCCTTTTCTTATACTGCTAGAGGCTGTCTCTCCCTCTTGCTACTGCTAATGCCTTCTCCATGCTACAGCTATTACCTTCTCTTTGTTGTAGCTACAGCCTTTTCCTTGCTATAGTTGCTGCTATCTCTCCTCAACAAGTTCTCTCCTTTTCTTTTACTGCTAGAGCCTATCTCTCCCTCTTACTGCCACTATTGCCTTCTCCTTATTATAGTTGCTGCCTTTTCTTTGCTGCAGTTGTTGCTGTTTCTCCTTAGCAGGTTCTCTCCTTTTCTTCTGTTACTAAAGTTTATCTCTCCTAATTGTTGTCGCTACTACCTTCTCCTTGTTGCAATTGCTATAGTCTCTCCTCAGTAGGTTCTCTCCTTTTCTTTTACTGCTAGAGGCTATCTCTCCCTCTTGTTGCCACTACTGCCTTCTCCTTACTACAGTTGCTGCAATCTCTCCTCAACAAGTTCTCTCCTTTTCTTCTACTGCTAGAGCCTATCTCTTCCTTTTACTACTGCTATTGCCTTCTCCTTATTGTAACTGCTGCTTTCTCCTTATTATAGCTGTTACCTTTTCCTTGCTGCAATTGCTACTGTCTTTCCTTAGTAAGTTCTCTCTTTTTCTTTTGCTGCTAGAGGCTGTCTCTCCCACTTACTACCACTACTGCCTTCTCCTTATTATAGTTGCTGCCTTCTCCTTGCTGCAGTTGCTACTGTCTCTCCTCAACAAGTTCTCTCCTTTTCTTTTGCTGCAAGAGGCTGTCTCTCCCTCTTATTGTCATTGTTGCCTTCTCCTTGTTGTAGCTACTACCTTCTCTTTGTTGCAGTTGCTACTATTTCTCTTCAGCAAGTTCTCTCCTTTTTTTTTTATTATAGGAGGCTGTCTCTCCCTCTTGCTACCGCTGCTACCTTCTCCTTGTTGCAACTGCTACCTTTTCCTTGCTACAGTTGTTGTTGTCTTTCCTTAGTAGGTTCTCTCCTTTTCTTTTGCTGTTAAAGGCTGTCTTTCCCTCTTACTGCTGTTGTTACCTTCTCTTTACTACAACTACTATCTTCTCCTTGCTACACCTACTACCTTCTCCTTGCTATAGTTGTTGTTATCTCTCCTCAACAAGTTCACTCCTTTTCTTCTACTGCTAGAGGGTGTCTCTCCCTCTTGCTACCACTATTGCCTTCTCCTTGCTACAATTGCTATTGTTTCTCCTCTGCAAGTTCTCTCCTTTTCTTCTACTGCTAAAGGCTGTCTCTCCCACTTAATGCCGCTACTACCTTCTCCTTGTTGCAGCTACTACCTTCTCCTTGCTATAGTTGCTGTTGTCTCTCCTCAATAGGTTCTCTCTTTTTCTTCTGTTACTAAAGGCTATCTTTCCCTCTTGCTGTCGTTGCTGCCTTCTCCTTGCTACAACTATTGCCCTCTCCTTGCTGTAGTTGCTATTGTCTCTCCTCAGTACATTCTCTCCTTTTCTTCTTTGCTGGAGGCCATCTCTCTCTCTTATTACCACTGTTGCCTTCTCTTTATTGCAACTACTGCCTTTTCCTTGCTGTAATTACTGTTGTCTCTCATCAACGAGTTCTCTCCTTTTCTTTTGCTGTTAGAGGCTATCTCTCTTTCTTGCTATTATTGCTGGCTTCTCCTTGCTGCAGCTACTACCCTCTCCTAGCTACGATTATTATTGTCTCTCCTTAGTAAGTTCTCTCCTTTTCTTCTACTACTAGAGGTTGTCTTTCCCTCTTGCTATTGCTACTGCCTTCTCCTTGCTGCAGCTACTGCCTTCTCCTTACTACCGCTGCACTTTTCTTCTTCCTCTGGTGGTGCTGCTATTTTCTTTTGTTGCTGCACTCTCTTTTTTTGGTGCTGCTACTATTTTCTCCTCCTAGATGTTGCTACAATCTCTCCTCCTGGACATCGCTGCACTCTCTCCTCTTGGATGCTGCTGCTATCTCTTTTTTGCAACTCACATTTTTTTTTTGTAGCTCTCTTGCCATTCTCTCTTTAATTTTCTACAAAACATACAACCCCTTAACAACACACCCTCCTTTGTTTTTTTTTTCTTTTGCACAGCATGCCTTCTCTTTTTTTGTAGCACGTCTTCTTTTATTTTGTAGCACTCCTTCTCTTATTTTGCAACATGCCT
The DNA here is from genome assembly GCA_021533255.1 of Ceriops tagal. Classification (NCBI taxonomy): domain Eukaryota; kingdom Viridiplantae; phylum Streptophyta; class Magnoliopsida; order Malpighiales; family Rhizophoraceae; genus Ceriops; species Ceriops tagal. Next base: position 3,310,819 of record CM038605.1, on the reverse strand, counting down.
TCTCTTATTCTGTAGCATGCCTTTTCTTTTCTTCATCTGTCATTGACCTCTCTTTTTGGTCTACAAAACACACCTTCTTCCTCTGTCGTTGCTCTCTCTTTTTGGTGGTTGCTCTTTTTCCGTTTTCACTATTTCTCTATTATGTTTCTACAACTCCTACATCTCTTGACAGCTACATGGATATATTTATAAGCCTTGAGTTTACGGTTACCCAATCATCAATGGTCAGCATTGATTCCCAAAGGTTGCCCTACAATCAATGGTCAACATTGATTCCTAAAATTTAGGGTCAACAATCAACATTGACTCATTGACTTTGAGCTTTACCTGCCATCAACAGTTTTGACCAACAATCTCTCTGCATCTCAATGACATTCATAACATTAGCCATCAAAGATAGGCTCAACACTTTCAAGTGTTAAAAAAGGTGGAAATGGTAACTTATAAAATACATCTTTCATAAGATAGTTGATGAGGACCTTCTTAGGTCTCACACTGAGAGGGAAAGGTAGTGAATCAGTGTGAGATACTCGCTTTTTACAAATTTGCCTTAATTAACCTCTTTGACTCGTTAGAGTCGATAATACAATTATTTATCTTGCTTTTTTATGTGAGCATAACCGTATGGATATCAATCAAGTGTAAGCACTAGAGAACACACAACAATTTTTACGTGGTTCACCCACAATGTGTGAGCTACATCCACAGTGTTATAAAATCACTCTTAAATCACACAATCTACTTTTGTTATCAAAAGATACAGTTATATTGTGAAAGGATCACTCTTTAATCACTTGTGGAAAGATCACTCCTTAAACATTTACAATGATCTCCCAATCACTCAAAGGATTGATCTCCTGATCACTCTAAAGGTCTCCCACCCTTTTTCATGAAGTTTATAAAAAGGTTAATAACTAACACTTTTCTGAGAAAGATCACTTAATGTGCAAAGGATGTTAATGCAGAAAGTAGATCTTCTCCTTCCTCACTGCCAGTTGTTAAGCACATCTTTGATGGCTAATGTTGAATTTGTTATCAACCTCATCTCACACAGTTATATGTTGATTTAATGTTATAAATGTCATTAAGATGTAATGGGGTCATTGGAAAAAACTGGTGATGATAGGTCAACTATAAATTTAAGGGTCAAGATTGACCGCTAACCCTTCACCATTGACCCTCAATTTTAAGACTCAAATCTAGTCATTAATTTTAAGGCAATATATGGGAATTAACAATGACCGTTGATGATCGTGTAGCCCTAATCTCAAAGCTCTATAAATACCCCTATACGTCTTGCAAGAAGGGTGTGCTGCAAAATTTTTTGAAAGAACAAAACCTAATTGCAGCAGTCAGCCAAAAGGGAGAGAGAAGTAGCAAGGCAATTGGCCACCACACCAGCAAACTTGAAGCAACCAGCCATTCTCACCAGCACTTGCAGTAGTTAGCCCTCACTAAGTTACAATAGCTAATCCTCACCAAGTTGTAGCAGTCAGCCCTGATCAACACCTGCAGCAACCAGCCCTCACTAAAACTTACAATAGCCAGCCATAAACCAATAATTCGATAACCAAGGAAAACAAACCAGAAGGTGGTGCAACAACTTGTGAATCCAGCAGCTAAGGGAGATAAACCAGAAGGTGGTGCAGCAACCTATGAATCCATCATCAAAGGAAGACAAACAAAGAGGCAACAGCTTCACCAACAAACTAGTAGCCTACACCAGTAAACCAAGAGGCAGTAGCCTGCACTAGTAAAACCAAGAGGCAACAACCTGCACCAATAATCAAGAAAGCAACAGGTCCGGTAGGAGGTGGTGCAATAGTAGGAGGTCTCCACACCAGTAAACCAAAACCAGCAATTGTAGCAACATCATCCAGGATCAAGCAGCAAACCAGCAGCAAGAGATTCCTGCACCAACAATCCAAGAGGCTTTCTAGCAAACCAACAACACTCCAGGAAGCTTTCTAGCAAACTAGCAACACATCAAGAGGCTATACCAGCACTAGTAGCACCCTAGGAGGCTTCCCAGCAACAAAAGCACATCCAAGAATCAAGCAGAAAATTAGAACATACAGCAGTAGGTCTAGGAATTAGCAACCACTTGCAAAAATTGCAGCAGCAAGTCCGGGAATCAACAGTGCATATAGATAGCAGCAACTGCACACATAAACAACAGCAGCATGTCTAGAAGGCTATACCAGTAAGTGCAGTGTGCCCAGCAACCAAATCAGTGAGAGCAGCGTGTGCAGACAACAACAGCACATCCAAGAGACTATACTAGCAAGTGCAATGCACCTAGCAACCAAATCAGTGATAGCGGTGGTGTTGTTCCCACAACCTTGTATGGGTTGTAATTATTGTCAACTAGGTTTACGTGTGCAAGTAAATTGAAGCTACATGGAAGGGCAAAAAGGTAAAACCACACAAAAGGGTAAGAAAGTAAATTCACTGTGTAAGCCCTATTAGGGTTTCATGAAGTAGAATATATAATGGTCTTGAAGACAAAGAACAGTGAGTCGGCAATATTGAGTATTTAGCAAAACCTAGACAACTGACCAACCAAAGAGAACACCAAACCCTACACGGAAGAACACCACTGGCAAAGACGAAGAGAGTAAAAAGTGTAGCCGACGGACGAATCGAGTGAACAGTGTAGCCGTCGTAAACAGTGCAGTCGTTGAGTGAACAGTAGCCAACGGATGAAAAGAGCGAAAAAGAGAAAGAGGAGACAATCGACAACCGGACTAAACGAAGAACAGCCGTCGTCGAAGATAGGAGAGAAAATTGGCACACCACTAACACGCCCAAACACACCTAAAGAAGAGTGAACAGCTGGACGGTAGGAAGAGGGAGAAAGTGGTGAACGGCTGAAGAGGGGCTAGATGGCAGGCCAAAGAAGAGCCACCACTAGCTGGAGGAGAAAACCAGGGCAAAACCAGCAACGACAGAACGTCATAAAAGAGAGAGAACCGTCGAAAAGTGATTATCGGCAAAAAAGAGAGAGAAACCTGTGCGTGACATAAACCACTGGCACACCACCGGTCGGCGAGGGAACGACACAGTAAGAGAGAGAAATGGGTAAGACGAGACCAGATCAGGAACCAGGGAGACCAGATACAAGCTGAAACGGGTAAGACGAGACCAGATCGGGAGAGAGAAACAGATGGTCGGAAAAACAGAGAAACGAGTCGACGGGAGAGAAAACTAGGTACAACTAGACAGGGCTGGACAGCAGGACGAAGAAAAGCAGACCACTGGCAGAAAAGGGAGGAAATCCGGCCAAGTGGGTGAACGGAAAAGAGAAATCTGGTGAAGAGAGAGAAATCCGAAAGGAAAAGAGAGAAATTCTGCGAAGCAACAAGAGAGAGAGAAACGAATAGGCGAGCCGTGAGATAGTGAGATCATGAGATAAGGAGACAGGGAGACAGTGAGACAGTGAAAGTAGGAATTGTGTAAGACAACGTAGAGAAGGAATTCGGCGAAGCATTGAACTCAACGTATTACCAGACTTCTTCAAGAGAGGTTAGAGAGCATTGTGGTGAACTTTTAAGCGGCAGTGGAGTAGCCTTTCAATTCAATAGAGGCAAGATAAGCTAGAAGAAGAGTAGACACAGTAAGTAACACTCTTTGTATTGTACTTGCTTAGTAATTGCAATAGTGAAAGGAGCAGAGAATTAAAGACATCCATTGTAACCTGTATTTACAAGTATAGTGGATAGTCTTGCTAAGGGAGAGTCCCTACCACCGTGAATGTACGTCATATTGACGAAACCACGTAAATCTTATGTGTCCTTAATTTGCTTTACATTTTGTGTTTTGAATTGAGTTGTGAACGGAGCTAAAGTATCAGCCAACCCATATCCTAACAAAGACCTAAACAAGAACATTCATATTGTCTATTAGGCAAGGTGTCTGAAAGGTAACTTTAGGGACTATTGTGATTAGTAGGTAGCAATAGATCTACCTTAGTCGAGTCTGAGAAAGAGTTTGCTTTTAAGAAGAGGCTGAAGTTGTTCACTTACCTGCGAATTGCAAATTATAGTGATACTAATTCACCCCCCTCTCAGTATCACAAACTAGTAGATCCTAGGGAGAAGTCGGGAACTTCAATTGGTATCAGAGCATAGGTTGACCAATTTGAAGTTTAACAGCTTGGTGTACTAGTTTGAAGGGATCTAGAAGTTTGACTTGTTCAGCATACTAAGAAATGGAAGCCGGTACCAACACTAGCACCACTTACAGCAAGAAGGTTCCAATCTTTAACGGAACCAACTACCATATGTGGAGAGCAAGAATGCAAGTGGTATTTGCAACCATGGGCATGAACGTGGTGAAATGCATACAGGAGGGTTTTATGGCTCCGAAAGAAGGTAAAGACCCAACCCCAGAGGAGTTAAGGCAGTTTGAGATAAATGGGAAGGCCTCAAACGTCATCATTTTAGCATTGACAGATACTGAGTATGCTAAAGTTATGGACTGCAAATCTGCCAAGGAGATATGAGATAGATTGCCAAAAATCTATGAAGGTGATGGTAAAATGAATGAGGCTAAGCTTCAAGTGTTCAAGGAGAGATATGAATCTCTCAGAATGCAGAAGAATGAGATAGTCCAAGAGTTCTTCACCAGGGTTATTAATGCTGCAAATGATCTAAGAAGTCATAGGAAGAACAAGAAGGACTCATTTATTGTGAAGAAAATTCTGAGAATTCTACCTGAGAGGTTTGCCTCAAAGGTAGCAGCCATAGAGGAGAGTAGAAATCTCAATTCTATGTCTCTGCATGATCGCCAGTGCAATCTCATTGCATATGAGATGAGGATAAAGTTAGCTGAAAGCTCTGCAACAACGAAGGTATCAAAGGAGGTAGCTTTCAAAGCTATGAAGCACTTGAAGATAAAAGAAGAGAAAGAATCATCCAGTGAGGAGGATGATGACAATGATGAGGAAGGAAGTGAAGGTGAAGTATTGGCATACTTCACAAGGAAATTCAAAAAGGGGTCTAAGAAGGGAAAAGGACAGTTGGCCTTGAGATGTTATCGTTATGGGTAAACTAGACACTTTGCTTCTCTGTGCAAAGTGAAACTTGATGATGAAGATGATGATAGTGATGATAAAGATGAGGATGGTGATGATGAGCCGAATTCAAAATGGAGAAGACCATTATTCAAATCAAAGAAGTCCAGCAAGAAGACTGCCAACCCATAGAAGAAGAAGAGAGGCTCATTTAAAAGTTATGTGAGTCAGATAAAAGAAGCTGATGAGGAGGAAGATGAAGAATCATCAGATGAGCATGCCTTTATGGCATCAGCTAAAGGTGGTAGTTCAACCTCTGAAGAGGAAGAGAAGGTTGATGAAAAAGAGCTAGATATTGAAGCTGACCTGCAAGCAGCTTCAATGGAGACAATCAGAAGGGACAGAACCATAAGAAGGTTGGAGGCCCATATAAAACAAGTTGAAGCAAAGTCTGAGGAAGTTGAAAGTCAAAAGGATGAAATAAGGACTGAACATATTGACTTAAAGAGAAGATTTGAAGAACATATCAAAATATGTGAAGACCTTATAGTAGAGCTTGACTCAAGGGCTTCAAAAATTGAAGAAATGGAGATAGAGTTACTGAGACTTCAACAACAACTCAAAAGTAGTGAAGAGAACTTGCAAAAGCTTGAAATGATAGGAGAAACAAGTTCTGCAAAAGGAAAGAAGAATGAAGAGAAAGTGCAGCAGTCTGAGGCTGCATTGGCTAAAGGTAATAAGAATGTGCCACAGAAGTTGAAAGAGAAGGTTGTGACTCAAGAGAAGACATCGGAGAATAAAAAAGATCTGAAGAAGCAACCTAATGTGGTAAACAAAAATAGAGAAAAGAAAGTCAGCCAGCAGAGGGTTACAACTGAACAGAAGAGGGAGAAGAAAGTGACTGAAATGAAAGTCACACAAGCAAAGAAGCCAGCTACTGTGCCTGCACAGCAAGTAATGAATAGAAGAAGTCAAGCTGTGATCAGACCCAAGAAGAGGCAGTTTCAAGGTCATTGCCTTTATTGTGGAGTTTGGGGTCATAAGGCAATTAACTGCTGGTGGAGAAGGCCAGTATATGTCTCCAACTTGAGAAGATACGATGTTGCATATGGGAGGAGACAATACAGAATCCAGAAGAGAACACCTGTCATGAGTTCTTGCACATACTGTAAAAGGCAAGGACACACTGACAAGGATTGTTAGTGGAGGCCCAAACCAGTGATTTCAAAGAACAAGTTTGCTATATTGGCAGACTTGGAACAGTGTGAAAGGTGTGAGCAGGATGGCCATAATGCCAAGAGATGCATGAATGGCACAGTGAAAACAAGCGGTGCAGTCAAAGCTGAGAAAAAGAAGAAAGCTATCTTCCAGCCAGTTCAAAAGAAGGAATATAAAGCTAAAAGGGAGGTGGCTAATATAACTAAAATTGCACTCAAAGTTGACTACAAGGATAAGCAGTGGATCCTTAATAGTGGATGCACTTCACACATGACGGGAGACAAGAGTAAATTGTCAAAGCTAAACAAGTTAAGAGAAGGCAGAGTCAAGTTTGGCAATGATGATTCACTCAACATCAATGGTCAGGGGTCAGTACACATTGGTAAAGGAAAACAGAAAGATGTTTTGCATGTTAAAGGACTCAGATATAATCTAGCATCTGTCAGCAAACTATGCAATGAAGACCTTAAGGTAATATTCACAAAAACAGGTTGCCAGGTAAAGAGTAAAGAAGGCAATACTGTTGCAGCTGGGAATAGAACAGCTAAAAATTTGTATATGATTGATGAAGAAAAAGATCTTCTTGCAACTAAGACAAGGCAAGGTAGAAGGACAAAGAAAACATGGATCAGTGCTCATCAAGAAGATTAGATCATAGGTGACCCATCAGCAGGAGTTACAACAAGAAGAAGAATTATGGGAGCTACTGCTTTACTCTCACAAGTTGAACCTAAATCTGTTGAAGAGGCTATTTAAGACAAAACCTAGGTCAAAGCTATCAATGAGGAGCTAGATCAAATAGAGAAGAATGATACATGGGAGCTAGTTCCAAGACCCACTAACAAAAATGTCATAGGAACGAAATGAGTGTTTAGGAATAAACACAATTAAGATGGCAAGGTGGTGAGGAACAAGGCCAGGCTGGTTTGCAAAAGCTACATGCAGATAGAAGGCATAGAAGTTGATGAAACTTTTGCACCAGTAGCAAGGTTAGAAACTATCAGAATGTTCCTAGCTTTGGTAGCATACAAGAGGTATAAAGTCTATGAAATGGATGTGAAATCCGCCTTCCTGAATGGGCTCCTAAAAGAAGAGGTGCATATTGAACAACCCAATGGAGTACAAATCAGTGAGGATGAGAATCACGTGTGCAAGCTGAAGAAAGCCTTGTATGGTCTTAAGCAAGCCCCAAGAGCATGGTACAGTAGGCTGGATGCATACTTTAGAAGGTTGAACTTCAAAAAAGGAACGGTTGATAATAACCTATATGTGTTCAACTCAGAGAAAGGCCAACTGATAACCATAGTTATGTGGATGACATCATCTTTGGAGGGGATCACTCTGAGCTATGTCAAGATTTTGCACAGAAGATGAGTGAGGAATTTGAGATGTCATTGATTGGAGAAATGACATACTTTCTTGGATTACAAATAAAGCAGTGTGAAGAAGGTATCTTTATTTCTCAAACGAAATATGCTAAAGAGATGTTGAAAAAGTTTGACATAGAGGATAATAGACCTATCAGTACCTATGACAGTAGGCTACAAGTTAACAAAAGATCAGGAGGGAAGGAGTACAAGCCCTACAGAATACAGGAAGATGATAGGGAGCCTTCTGTACCTTATAGCATCAAGGCCTGATCTTATGCAAGCTATGTGCGCTGCCAGCAGGTTCCAAGCTGATCCTAAGGAATCTCATGTGTTAGCAGTGAAAAGAATCCTAAGGTACCTCAAAGGAACACTGGAAATGGGTTTGTGGTATCCAGCCATAGATTTTGTTAAACTACAAGCATACACTGATGTAGAATAGGCAGGAAGTATAGATGACAAAAAATCAACAAGTGGCTGCAGCTTCTACTTGGGTTCAAAGTGTGTTGCATGGTTAAGTAGAAAGCAGAACAGTGTTGCTTTGAGCACAGCTAAGGTGGAGTATATGGCTGCTTGTGCAACATGTACACAGGTGATATAGATGCTAAGACAATTGGTAGACTTGGGTGTTGAAGTGAAGTTACAAGTGAGTGTACTTTGTGATAATCAAAGTGCTATTGATCTTAGCAAGAATCCAGTTCAAGATTCGAGGAGCAGGCATATTGACATCTGGTATCACTTCATCAAAGATCAAGTGGAACAAGGTACAATTCAGTTGGAGTATGTTGGCACTAAAGATTAAATTTTAGATATTCTAACTAAACCTTTGTCCACAGAGTTGTTTGAAAAGTACAGATTGAGTCTATCTGTGCAGATGCCTTCTCAAGTCTGAAGTTCAAGTGAATCCTCCATCTCTACTTTGCAAGTTTTCAGATTTGTAATTGGTTGGCAAAGGGGGAGAGAAGTAACAATGCAGGGGGAGCTGTTAATAAAGGGGGAGTGCTATTTAGAGGAAGTTGATATTGCAATTGTTGCATAATGGCCTTTGTTATGAGTGTTGCCAACAATTACAAAGGGGGAAATTGTTGTTCCCACAGCCTTGTATGGGTTGTAATTGTTGTCAACTAGGTTTATGTGTGCAAGTAAATTGAATTCACATGGAAAGGCAAAAAGAAAAACCTACACGGAAGGGTAAAAAAGTAAATTCACTGCGTAAGCCCCATTAGGGTTTTATAGAGTAGAATATATAATGGTCTTAAAGACAAAGAACAGTGAGTCAGCAATATTGAGTATTCAGCAAAACCTAGACAACCGATCAACCAAAGAGAATACCAAACCCTACATGGAACAACACCACCGGCAAGAACGAAGAGAGTAAACAGTGCAGCCGACGGACGAATCGAGTGAACAGTGTAGCCGTCGTGAACAGTGCAGCCGTCGAGTGAACAGTAGCCGATGGACGAAGAGAGCGAAAAAGAGAAAGAAGAGACGATCGACGGCCAAACTAAACGAAGAACAGCCGTCGTCGGAGATAGGAGAGAAAATTGGCACACCACCGACACGCCCAAACACACCCAGAGAAGAGTGAACAGTTGGACGGTAGGAAGAAGGAGAAAGTGGTGAACGGCAGAAGAGGGGTTGGACGGCAGGCCAAAGAAGAGCCATCACCAGCTAGAGGAGAAAACCAGTGCAAAACCAGCGACAGCAGAACGTCACAGAAGAGAGAGAATCGTCGAAAAGTGATCGTCGGCAGAAAAGAGAGAGAAACCTATGCGTGACATAGACCACCGGCACACCAACGATCGACGAGGGAACGACAGGGAAAGAGAGAGAAACGGGTAAAACGAGACTTGATCGGGAATCGGGGAGACTAGATCCGAGCTGGAACGGGTAAGACGAGACCAGATCGGGAGAGAGAAACATACGATTGGAAAAACAGAGAAACAGGTCGACAGGAGAAAACCAGGTATGGCTAGACGGGGCTGGACAGCAGGACGAAGAAAAGTAGACCACCGGCAGAAAAGGGAGGAAATTCGGCCAAGTGGGTGAACGGAAAAGAGAAATCCGGTGGGAAGAGAGAGAAATCTGGCGGTAAGAGAGAGAAATTCGGCGAGAAAAGAGAGAAATCTGGCTGGACAGCAAGAAAGAGAGAAACGGACATGCGAGCTGTGAGATAGTGAGATCGTGAGACAAGGAGACGGGGAGACAATGAGACGGTGAAAGCAAGAATTGTGTGAGACAACTTAGAGAAGGAATTCGGTGAAGCATTGAACTCAATGTATTTCCAGACTTCTTCAAGAGAGGTTAGAGAGCATTGCGGTGAACTTTTAAGCGGCAGTGAAGCAGCCTTTCAATTCAACAGAGGCAAGACAAGCTAGAAGAAGGGTAAACACAGTAAGTGACACTCTTTGTATTGTATTTGCTTAGTAATTGCAATAGTGAAAGGAGTAAAGAATTAAAGACATCCATTGTAACCTGTATTTACAAGTATAGTGGATAGTCTCGGTAAGGGAGAGTCCCTACCACCGTGGATGTACGTCACGTTGACGAAACCACGTAAATCTTGTGTGTCCTTAATTTGCTTTACATTCTGTATTTTGAATTGAGTTGTGAACGCAGTTAAAGTATTAGCCAACCCATATCCTAACGAAGACCTAAACAAGAACATCCGTATTGTCTATTAGGCAAGGTGTCTAAAAGGTGACTTTGGGGACTATTGTGATTAGTAGGTAGTAATAGATCTACCTTAGTCGAGTCCGAGAAAGAGTTTGATTTTAAGAAGAGATTGAAGTTGTTCACTTACCTACGAATTACAAATTGTAGTGATACTGATTCACCCCCCCTCTCAGTATCACAAACTAGTAGATCCTAGGGAGAAGTCGAGAACTTCAGGTGGTGTGAGTGGACAGCAGCAGCATGCGTGAACAAAAGCAAGAGCAATGTGTGCTGACAAAAGCAGCAGCACGTACGAATAACAACAGCAGCTTGTGCAGAAATAAGCAACAGTAGGCGCAAACAATAGTAACAGCATATGCAAACAGTAGCCACAATACGTGTATATACCAGTAGCAGTGAATACAAACAGCAATAGCAATGTGTACAGGCAGCACTGGTAGCGGGTGACACAACACTAACAGCAAAGGAAGGAAAAGATCCATATTCTGCACTAACAGTCTGTACACATTGAGTGATTGTTCTCTATGAAAGTGTTTCACTATAAAATCTTAATAAACTTGTTGAAAAAGGGTAGTATACACTTAAAGTGATCAGGAGATCATTGTGAGTGGTTAAGGAGTGATCCTTCTATAACCAAACTATATCCCTTGATAACAAGAGTGGATTATGTGATTTAGGAGGGATCCTATCACACCGTGGACGTAGCTCATATATTGTGGGTGAACCACATAAAAATTGTTGTGTATTCTTAGGTGCTTGTGTTTGATTAATATCTGTAAGACTGATCTCACATAAAGGAGAAAGATAAATAATCAAATCATTAGCTCTAACAAATTACAAAGATTAAATGCAGATAGGTTTGCAAAAACAAATATCTCACACTGATTCACCCCTTTCTCAGTGTGAGACCTAAAAAGGTCCTCATCACTAGTCTTTGCTCAAGCTTTGCCAGTCTCTTCTCTACAAGTTTTCTCAACTGTAGGTTATCTCCGCTATAGGTTCTCTTTGCTTGTTACCAGTGCTACCTCACCTGCTACCTCAACAGGTTCTCTCCTTTGCTGCCAGTGCTACCTCACCTACTACCTTGGCAGGTTTCTTCCTCTATTGTCGGTGCTACCTCACCTACTACCTTGGTAAATTGCTTCACCTGCTACCTTAACAGGTTGATTCACCCCTCTCTCAGTGTGAAACCTAAAAAGGTCCTCATCACCGGTCTTTGCTCAAGCTTTGCCAGTCTCTTCTCTACAGGGTCTATCTTCTAAAGGTTCTCTCCTCTACAAGTTTTCTCAACTGTAGGTTATCTCCACTATAGGTTCTCTTTGCTTGTTGCCAGTGCTACCTCACCTGCTACCTCAGTAGGTTCTCTCCTTTGCTGCCGGTGCTACCTCACCTATTACCTTGGCAGGTTTCTTCCTCTACTATCGGTGCTACCTCACCTACTACCTTGGTAAATTGCTTCACCTGCTACCTTAACAGGTTGCTTCGCCTATTGCCTTGGTAGGTCCTTACTTCACTTACTGCCTTGGTAGGTTGTTGTCTTGCTACTAGTTCTGCTTGCCATACTATTAGGGCAACTTTTCACCTCTTACTATTGGTACTACCTGCCCTGCTATCACCTGCTGCCTTGGCAAGTTGTTTTCCTATTGTTGGTTCTGTCTGCCCTACTGTTAGAGCAAGTTTTCTCCTCTTACTGCTGGTACTACCTGCCCTACTGTCGGGGCAAGTTTTCTCCTTCTAATGCTAATACTGCCTACTTTGTTGCTTGGGCAAGTTTTCTCCTCCTTCTGCTAATGCTGCCCACTGCTAGTTATGTTGCAAGTTGCTAGTTGTACTGCACGCTGCTAGTTGTGTTGCAAACTGCTGGTTATGTTGCAGGCTGTTGGTTATGTTGCAGGCTGCTGGTTATGCTACAAGCTACTGGTTATGTTGCACACTACTGGTTATGCTACAAGCTGGTCGTACCTGCACTTGCTAGTTGTACCTACACTTGCTACTATTGCTGTTGGTTGTGCTTACTGCTACACATTTCATCTAGTTTGGTGTGACTACTGCATATCTCCTTTAGTTTGGTGTGACTGTTGCACGTCTCCTCTAGTTTGGTATGGCTGTTGCACCTCTCCTCTAGTTTGCCAACTGCTACACCTCTCCTTAATTGGTTTGCCAGCTGCTGCAACTCTCCTTGATTGGTTTGTCAATTGCTACACCTCTCCTTGATTGGTTTGCCAACTGCTACACCTCTCCTTGATTAGTTTGCCAACTGCTACACCTCTCCTTAAGTGGCTGCTGTAACTTCTTCCTTAGGTGGCTACTGCAACTTCTTCTTCTCCCTTTGGTTTGGTTAACTACTAACTTCTTCTTTTCCTTTTGGTAGGGCTGCTAGTTGTTGCAACTCCTCTTTTGGTTGGTGTAGCTGCCAATTACTACAACTCCTTCTCCCTTTGGTAGGGCTACCAATTATTGCATCTTCCTTGACCGGTTGCACCTCTACTTGGTGTTGCGCCTCTCTTAGTCGGTTACACCTCCCCTTAGTGCTACACCTCTTTTGGCTGGCTACACCTCTCTTTAGTGGTTGCCTCCTTTGCCATAGCCTGTCACTCTCTCTTTGGTGGCTGCCTCTCTCTTTATTGCTCAACCTATCTTTGGCTTTAGTTTTATTGTTCACCTCTCCTTGGCTTTAAGTTTGTCGTTCACCTTTCCTTAGCATTAGGTTTACTATTCACCTCTGCAACCTAGGTTTACCATTCACCTTTGCAGCCCTTGTCGTTCTCTCAATTTTTCTACAGCCCACACATCGGTCTTACAAGATGCATGGAGGTATTTATAAAGCCTTGAGATTAAGGTTGCACACTCATCAACGATCAGTATTGATTCCCAAGAGTTGCCCTACAATCAATAGCCAAATTTGATTCCTAAAATTTAAGGTCAACGATTGAAGTTCCCTACTTCACCTTAAGATCTAATAGTCTGTAATACTGAGAGGGGGGGTGAATCAGTATTACACCCCTTCTTTTTAATTGATAGGTGAACAACTTCAAACTCTTCTCAGAAATGAACTCTTTCTCAGATTCAACTAAGGTAGATCTATTATTACCTACTAGTCACAATAGTCCCCAAACTTACCTTTCAGACACCTTGCCTATTAAACGGATTGGTTGTTCTTGATTATGTCTTTTAGACACCTTGCCTATTAAACTCAATTCAAAACACAGAATGTAAATTCAAAGCAAGGACACAAAAGATTTACGTGGTTCCGTCAATGTGACGTACTCCACGGTGGTAGAGATTCTTCCTTTACCAAGACAATCCATTATACTTGAGAATACCAGTGTGGTATTCCCTATGATTGCAATGTAGTTACAATAGATGTCTTAATCTTTTCCTCCTTTCACTATTGCAAATACAAAGCAAGCACAATACAAAGAGTGTCACTTACTGTGTCTACTCTTCTTCTGGCTTGTCTTGCCTCTGTTTGATTTGAATAGGCTGCTTCACTACCGCTTAGAAGATCACCAAAACTCTCTCTAACCTCTCTTGAAGAAATCTGGAAATTCGTTGAGTTCTCTCAAATGCTACACCAAATTTCTTCTCTAGGTTGTCTCACCCAACTCCTGGTCTCACTGTCTCACAATCTCACGACCTGCACTTACGCTTCAGGTCTGCCATTTCACATCTCACGGCCTACCTCACACTACTGGTCTGCCATTTCACGTCTCACGGACTGCCTCACACTATTGGTTTGCCGTTTCACGTCTCACGGACTGCCTCACGCTTCTGGTCTGTCGTTTCACGTCTCTTGGCCTACACCACGCTTTTGGTTTTGCTGGTTCACATCTCTCGGCCTCCCTCACGTTTCTGGTAGGGCATTTCACATCTCTCAGCCTGCCTCACATTTCTGGTCTGCTAGTTCACGTTTCTTGGCCTACCTCACGTTTCTGGTTTTACTGGTTCACGTTTCTCAACCTGCCTCATGCTTCTGGTTTTGTTGGTTCGCGTCTCTCAGCCTAGCTCAAGTTTCTAGTTTGGCATTTCACGTCTCTCGACCTGCCTCACATTTCTGGTCTGCTGGTTCATGTTTCTCTTCCAGGTGGTCTCACAGATACCAAGTCTGCTGTCTTCTCTTATAGGTTGTCTCATGGATACCAAGTCTGTTGTCTTCTCTTCTGAGTGGTCTCACAGATACCAGGTCTGCTGTCTTCTCTTATAGGTGGTCTCATGGATACCAAGTCTGCTATCTTCCCTTCTGAGTGGTCTCACAGATACCAGGTCTGCTGTCTTCTCTTACGGGGTGGTACGTTTCTGATTTCTTCTCTTACAAGTGTTCTCACGGATACTAGGTCTGTTGTCTTCTCTTCCAGGTGGCCTCACGGATACCAAGTCTGCTGTCTTCTCTTCTGGGTGTGCCCTAAAAAAGATAAATCTTGGTTTATATACTCCCTTCTATGAAAACCCTAGTAGGGCTTACTGTAGCTACGACGGATTTCCTTTCTTGCCCCTCCATGTGGCTTCATATTACTGTTCCATTCAAAATTCAACATTATCCTCCTTCTTAATTTATTTTTCTTTCTCTTTTCTTTCTACTGAAATCTCATCCTTTGAATGCTTGAATGAACAACCAGGATTGCCCATGAGCAGTTAAAAATGTACAAAAGAAACTACCCCCGTAACTACCCATCTTCCAGAAATGCTAAACTCCTTCTACAAGTTCACTCTAAAGAGATCACTTTACGAGGTTATTTGACATTCTAGTCTTATCCTGTAATTCCTGAGATATTACCCACTTCTGCTTGCACACTTAAATCTGGTTGACAACAATTACAACCCATACAAGGCTGTGGGAACAACAACGATCAACATTGATTTCCTAAAATTTAGTATCAATGGTCAAGGGTCAACGGTCAGCCTTGACCCCTAAAATTTAGCGTTAACGATCAATATTAACTCATCAACTTCAAGGTTAACCTGCCATCAACAGTTTTGCCCAATGACCTCTCTCTATCTCAATGGCATTCATAATATCAAATTAACAAGAACAACTATATAAGATACTATTGATAACAAATCCAACATTAGCCATCAAAGATGGGCTCAACAATAGTGAAATCCATCCTATTTTCTACATTTCCTTACTCAAGAAGTTTGCAAAGCTTGGCATTGTAGCATCTTAAAAGCTTCTTTTAGTTAGTAAAAATGGAGCTAGTAATGGTCCTCAATTAATGCATTATGCAGCGCAAGACTATAGCAACAACACAAGTATTAGTTTATTAGGCTAATATGACTTTAGAGGAGACAACATGAAAGGAACTTTTGTTCATAAAATTGCAATTTTTAGACTTCAAATTCTATTGATCCTTGAGGGCAAGGATCTTAAGGGGGGAAAATTGTAATAAACCAACCCAATTATGGCTCATAACCCTACTAAATAAGGAGCATCAAAGGTAATGATGGCAATTGGGGGTCTAATGCAATTTTGAGTGTTGGATAATTGAGAGAGTTCATGGATAAGTATAAAAAGCAATCATAAGTGATGTAAAAGTTAGTTATAGAATAACATATCAAATTTCTCCTCTGAATCTCTCTTTTTCTCTTCCCCTTTCTCATTCTCTCTCTTTACCTTTAAAGACTTTATTTTGCTCTGTTTTACATCGCTCTATGATTTCTTTCTTTAACTATTACGTAAGTGTTCTTTAATTTATAAGTGTTTTAATCTAGTTCCACGAGTTCTTTGGAGGAGTTTTCATGTTTGTAGGCAAAAAATGTGAAGATTCCTACTTTACCCTAGGATCTACTAGTCTGTAATACTAAGAGGGGGGGTGAATCAATATTACACCCCTTCTTTTTAATAGGTGAACAACTTCAAACTCTTCTCAAAAATGAACTCTTTCTCAGATTCAACCAAGGTAGATCTATTGTTACCTACTAGTCACAATAGTCCCCAAAGTTACCTTTCAGACACCTTGCCTATTAAACGGATTGGTTGTTCTTGATTAGGTCTTCTTTTAGGTTATGGGTTTGATGATTCTTTAGCTGCGTTCACAACTCAATTCAAAACACAGAATGTAAATCCAAAGTAAGGACACGAGAGATTTACGTGGTTCCATCAATGTGACGTACTCCACGGTGGTAGAGTTTCTTCCTCTATCGAGACAATCCATTATACTTAAGAACACCAGTGTGGTATTTCCTATGATTACAATGGATGTCTTAATCTTCTACTCCTTTCACTATTGCAAATACAAAGCAATCACAATATAGAGAGTGTCATTTACTGTGTCTACCCTTTTAGCTTGTATTGCCTCTATTTGATTTGAATAGGCTACTTCACTACCGCTTGTAAGATCACTAAAACACTCTCTAACCTCTCTTGAAGAAATCTGGAAATACATTGAGTTCTCTCAAATGCTACACTGAATTTCTTCTCTAGGTTGTCTCACCCAACTCTTGGTCTTACCGTCTCACCGTCTCACGGCCTGCACTCATGCTTTAGGTCTACCGTTTAACGTCTCACGGCCTGCCTCACACTACTGGTTTGCCGTTTCACGTCTCACGGATATCCTCACGCTTATGGTCTGTCGTTTCACATCTCTCGGCCTGCACCATGCTCCTAGTCTACCGTTTCACGTCTCTTGGCCTGCACCACGCTTTGGTTTTTCTGGTTCACGTCTCTCGTCCTGCCTCACGTTTCTGGTTTGGCGCTTCACGTCTCTCGGCCTGCCTCACATTTCTGGTTTGCTAGTTCACATTTCTCGGCCTGCCTCACGTTTCTAGTTTTGCTGGTTTATATCTCTCGGCCTGCCTCACCTTTCTGGTTTTGCTAGTTCATGTCTCTCGGCCACCTCACGCTTCTGGTTTTGCTGGTTTGCGTTTCTCGACTGCCTCAAACTTCTGGTTTTGCTGGTTCACATTTCCCAGCCACCTCATGCTTCTGGTTTTTCTAGTTCACGTTTCTCAGCTGCCTCACGCTTTTGGTTTGGCGTTTCACATCACACGTTCTAGTCTGTTGTCTTCTCTTCCGGGTGGTTTCACAGATACCAGGTCTACTGTCTTCTCCTCCGGGTGGTCTCATGTTTCTAATTTCTTCTCTTGCAGGTGGTGCATTTCTGGTTTGCTCTCTCGGTGGTCTCATAAATCTGATCTCTTCTCTCACAAATGTGTTTCTGGTTTGCTCTCCTGGTGGTGTCACGGATCTGATCTCTTCTCTCGTGGGTGTGTTTCTAGTTTGCTCTCCCGGTGGTGTATTTGCTGTTTTTCTCTCTCGGTGGTGTATTTCCCTGGTTTTTCTCTTGCTCTACTGGTTTATATACTCCCTTCTATGCAAACCCTAGTAGGGTTTACTCGAGCTGTGATGAATTTCCTTTATTGCCCCTCCATGTGGCTTCATATTATTGTTCCATACAAAATTCAGCATTATCCTTCTTCTTAATTTATTTTTCTTGCTCTTTTCTTTCTACTGAAAACTCATCCCTTAAATGCTTGAATGAGTCACTTCTGCTTGCACACTTAAATCTAGTTGACAACAATTACAACCCATACAAGGCTGTGGGAACAACAATCTCCCCCTTTGTAATTGTTGGCAACAATCATAACAAAAACCATTATGCAGCAGTCCTTCATAATCTTCTTAGAGTAATAATCCAGAAGCAGATGGATTACAACTCCCCCTAAATATGCACTCCTCCTTCCTTAACAACTCCCCCTGCACTGTTGCTTTTCACGCCTTTTGCCAACCAATTACAAATTTGAAAAACCTACAAAGTAGAGATAGAGGATTCACCTGAACTTCAGGCTTAAGGAGGCATTTGCACAAACAGACTCATTTTGTGCTTTTCAAACAGCTTTGTGGATAGAGGTTTAGTTAGAATATCGAAGATTTGATCTTTAGTACTGACATACTCCAACCGAATTGTGTCCTCTTCCACTTGATCCTTGATAAAGTGATATCGGACGTCAATATGCTTGCTCCTTGAATGTTGAACTAGATTCTTGCTGAGATCAATTGCACTTTGATTATCATAAAGTACACTCATTAGTAACTTCACTTCAACACCCAAATCGGTCAATTATCTTTGTATTCATATCACCTGAGTACATGCTGTACAAGCAGCCATATACTCAGCCTCCACTGTGCTCAAAGCAATACTGTTTTGCTTTCTACTTAGCCATGCAACACACTTTGAACCCAAGTAGAAGCTGCAGCCACTAGTTGATTTTCTGTCATCTGTACTTCTTGCCCAGTCTACATCAGTGTATGCTCATAGTTTTACAAAATCCATGGCAGGATACCACAAACCCATTTCCAGTGTCCCTTTGAGGTATCTTAGGATTCTTTTCACTGCCAACACATGAGATTCCTTAGGATCATCTTAGAATCTGCTGGCAATGCACACAGCTTGCATGAGATCAGGCCTTGATGCTGTAAGGTACAGAAGGCTCATTATCATCTTCCTGTATTCTCTAGGGCTTGTACTCCTTCCTTCTTGATCTTTTGTTAACTTACAGCCTACTGTCATAGGGGTACTAACAGGTCTGTTATCCTCCATGCTAAACTTTTTCAGCATCTCTTTGGCATATTTTGTCTGAGAAATAAAAATACCTTTTTCACACTGTTTTATCTGTAATCCAAGAAAGTAAGTCATTTCTTCAATCAATGACATCTCAAATTCCTCACTCATCTTCTGTGCAAATTCTTGGCATAGCTCAAAGTGATCCCCTCCAAAGATTATGTCATCTACATATACTATGATTATCAATTGGCCTTTCTCTGGGTTGAACACATATAGGTTATTATCAACTGTTCCTCTTCTGAAGTTCAACCTTCTCAAATACGCGTCCAGCTTGCTGTACCATGCTTTTGGGGCTTGTTTAAGGCCATACAAGGCTTTCTTCAGCTTGCACACGTGTGTCTCATCCTCACTGATTTGTACTCCATCGGGTTGTTCAATATACACTTCTTCTTTCAAGAGCCCATTCAGAAAGGTTGATTTCACATCCATCTAGTAAACTTTATACCTCTTATGTGCTACCAAAGCTAACAATATTCTACTAATTTCCAACCTTGCTACTGGTGCAAAAGTTTCATCAACATCTACTCCTTCTATCTGAGTGTAGCCTTTGCAAACCAGCCTAGCCTTGTTCCTCACCACCTTGCCATCTTCATTGTGTTTATTTTTAAACACCCATTTTGTTCCTATGACATTCTTGTTAGTGGGTTTTAGAACCAACTCCCATGTTTCATTCTTCTTGATTTGATCCAACTCCCCATTGATAGCTTTGACCCAAGCTTTGTCGTGTGCAACCTTTTCAATAGATTTAGGTTCAACTTGTGAGAGTAAAGCAGTAGCTCCCACAATTCTTCTTCTTGTTGTAACTCTTGCTGATGGGTCACCTATTATCTGATTTCCTTTATGAGCACTGGTCCATGTCTTCTTTGTCTTTCTCTCTTACACAGTTTTAGTTGTAAGAGAATCTCTTTCTTCATCTTCAGACTCACTCTTCTCTGAGTCTAAACTTACTTCTTTTCCCTCTTCTTTATGTTAGTCAGATTCTTCATCTATCTTAAAGTCATCTTCTTCACTGTCCTCAACTTCTCCATTATGCATTGTTTTCCACACATCACTAAAAGTGACCACTTTTCCTAGTTTATGTAGAAAAACTCTTTAACCTTTTGTCTTTGCTGAGTATCCCATAAAGATGCCTTCATCTGACCTCGCATGGAATTTTCCCAAGTTTTGCTCCTTGTTCTTCACAAAACATGGGCTGCCAAAGATTCTAAGATACTTGGCTGTTGTCTTCTTCCCACTTCATAACTCATATGGAGTCTTATTAGTATTGGGCCTTAGTAAAACTTTGTTCAGTAAGTGGCTGTAAATGTTGCTTCTGTCCAAAATCATGTGTGAAGCTTGGATTTAAGCAGTAGAGTTCTTGTCATTTCAACCACAACTCTATTTTTCCTCTCTACCACCCCGTTTTGTGGAGGTGTTCTTGCTACTGCCATTTGATGGTGAATTCCATGCTTCTCAAGGTAATCTTCAAAAGCTCCATTTATGAATTCAGTGCCTTGATCTGACCTCAATACTTTGATCTTCTTTCCACTCTCATTTTCAGCCAATCTTCTGTATCTCTTGAAGTATTTCAAAACTTCTGACTTGTGTTTGAGGTGCATGATGCAGGTCCTTCTGGAATAATCATCAACAAACAAGATGAAGTACCTCTCACCATTCAACCCTTTTGTTCTTATCGGCCCACACAAATCAGTATGTACAATGTCAAACACTGCTTAAGAACTGAACTCTTTGGTCTTATACTGCTTTCTGACCTGTTTTTCTTTAGAGCATGCTGAGCAAACATACTCCCTCTCTCTCTTGGGGTTTGGAATGTCTCTAATTGCATGAGTAGTGGTTAGCTTCCTCATGTTCTTCATTGTTAAGTGTCCTAGCCTCCTATGCCAGAGTTGATTTTCTTCTTCTTTTGTAAGTAAACAGCTGCTTGTCTTGTCCTCATCAATCACATATAAATTTCCAGCTGTTCTCTTCCCAGCTGCAACAGTATTGCCTTCTTTACTCTTTACTTGGCAACCTATTTTTGTAAATATCACTTTATGGTCTTCATTGCATAGTTGGCTGACAGATGCTAGATTATATCTAAGTCCTTCAACGCGCAGAACATCTTTCAGCTTTCCCTTTCCAATATTTACTAACCCTTGACCACTAATGTTGAATGAATCATCATTGCCAAACTTGACTCTGCCTTCTCTTGACTTGTCCAACTTTGATAATTTACTCTTGTCTCCTGTCATGTGTGAAGTGCATCCACTATCAAAGATCCATTGCTTATCCTTGTAGTTAGCCTTTAGTGCAATTTCAGCTATATTAACCTCCTCCCTTTTAGCTCTATATTCCTTCTTTTGAACTAGCTTGAAGATAACTTTCTCCTTTTTCTCAGCTTTGACTGTACCAGTTGGTTTTACTATGCCATTGAGTGCCTTCTCTTGCTCAGGAAGAAGTGTCATGCATCTCTTAGCATTATGGTCATCCTGCCCGCACCTTTCACACTATTCCAAGTCTACCAATATAGCAAACTTGTTCTTTGAAACCACTGGTTTGGGCTTCCACCAACAATCTTTGTCAGTGTGTCCTTGCTTTTTACAGTATATGTAAGAACTCACGACAGGTATTCTCCTCTGAATTTTGTATTGTCTCCCCTTGTATGCAGCATCGTATCTTCTTGAGTTAAAGACATATACTGGCCTTCTCCACCAGCATTTACTTGCCTTATGACCCCAAACTTCACAATAAAGACAGTAACCTTGAAACTTCCTCTTCTTGGGTCTAATCATAGCTTATTTTCTTTTGTTCATTACTTACTGTGTAGGTAAGGTTGCTGGCTTCTTTGCTTGTGTGGCTTTCAGTTCAGCCACCTTCTTCTCCTTCTTCTGTTCAGCCATTGCCCTTGGCTGGCTGACTTTCTTTTCTTTCTGAGACGTAACAACTATGGATTGCTGCTCTTTAACCACATACATCATTTTTGGCCCTAGCTTTGGTTTGATAATTGTCTTCTCTTCTTCAGTTATCTTCTCTTGAGTCACAGCCTTCTCTTTCAACTTCTGTGGCAAAGTCTCATTCTCTCTAGGCAGTACAGCATCAGATTGCTGCACTTTCTCTTCATTCTTCTTTTCTCTTGTAGAGCTTGTTTCTCTTATCACTTCAAACTTCTGCAAGTTCTCTTCACTCTTTTTGAGTTGTTGCTGAAGTCTCAGCAACTCTATCTCCATTTCTTCAATTGTTAAAGTCTTTGAGCCAAGCTCCATAGTAAGGTCTTCACATATTTTGATCTATTCTTCAAATCTTCTCTTCAAGTCAATATGTTCAACCCTTATTTCATCCTTTTGACTTTCTGCTTCCTCAATCTTTGCTTCAACTTGTTTTATATGGGCCTCCAACCTTCTTATGGTTCTACCCCTTCTGATTATCTCCTTTAAAGCTACTTCTAACTCAGTTTCAAGATCTGGTTCTTCTTCATCAATCTCCTCTTCCTCTTCAGAGGTTGAACTAACACATTGAGTTGATGCCATAAAGGCATGTTCATCTGATGAGTCTACATCTTCCTCCTCATCGGCTTCTTTTGTTTGGCTCACATAATTCTTAAATGAGCCTCTCTTCTTCATCTGTGGGTTAGCAATCTTCTTGTTTGACTTCCTTGACTTGAATGATGGTCTTCTCCATTTTGAATTCTGCTCATCATCACCATCCTCATCTTCATCATCAAGTTTCACTTTGCATTAAGAAGCAAAGTGTCCAGTCTACCCACAACGATAACATTTCAAGGACAACTGTCCTTTTCCCTTCTTAGACCACTTTTGAATTTCCTTATAAAGTAAGCCAACACTTCACTTTCACTTTCTTCCTCATCATCATCATCATCCTCACTGGATAATTCTTCCTCTTCTCTTATCTTCAAGTGTCTCATAGCTTTGAAAGTTGCCTCCTTTGATAGCTTTGATGTTGATAAGCTTTCAATTGACTTTATTCTCATCTCATATGCAATAAGATTGTATTGGAGATCATGCAGTGATATAGAATTGAGATCTCTACTCTCCTCTATGGTTCCCACCTTTGAGGCAAACCTCTCAGGCAGAATTCTCAGAATTTTCTTTACAATAGATGAGTCCTTCTTGTTGTTCCCATGACTTCTAAGGTCGTTTACAGCATCAATAACCTTGGTGAAGAACTCTTGAACTGTCTCATTCTTCTACATTCTGAGGGATTCATATCTCTCCTTGAAAACTTGAAGCTTGGCCTCCTTCATTCTGCCATCACCTTCATAGACCTTCTATAATCTATCCTATATCTCCTTAGCAGATTTGTAGTCTATAACTTTAGCATATTCAGCATCTGTCAATGCTGAAATGATAACATTTGAGGCCTTCCCATTGATCTCAAACTGCCTTAATTCCTCTGGGGTTGGATCTTTACCTTCTTTTGGAGGCTCAAAACCCTCTTGTACAGATTTCACCACGTTCATGCCCATGGTTGCAAATACCACTTGCATTCTTGCTCTCCACATATGGTAGTTGGTTCCATTAAAGATTGGAACCTTCTTGCTGTAAGTAATGCTAGTGCTGGTACTGGCATCCATTTCTTAGTATGCTAAACAAGTTAAAACTTCTGAAACCCTTTAAACTAGTACACCAAGCTGTTAAGTTTCAAACTGGTGAACCTGTGCTCTGATACCAATTGAAGTTCCCTACTTCACCCTAGGATCTACTAGTCTGTAATACTAAAAAGGGGGGTGAATCAGTATTACACCCCTTCTTTTTAATTGACAGGTGAACAACTTCAAACTCTTCTTAGAAATGAACTCTTTCTCAGATTCAACTAAGGTAGATCTATTGTAACCTACTAGTTACAATAGTCCCCAAAGTTACCTTTCAGACACCTTGCCTATTAAACAGATTGGTTGTTCTTGATTAGGTCTTCTTTTAGGTTATGGGTTTGATGATTCTTCAGCTGCGTTCACAACTCAATTCAAAACACAGAATGTAAATCCAAAGTAAGGACACGAGAGATTTACGTGGTTCCATCAATGTGACGTACTCCACGGTAGTAGAGTTTCTTCCTCTACCGAGACAATCCACTATACTTGAGAACACCAGTGTGGTATTCCCTATGATTACAATGGATGTCTTAATCTTCTACTCCTTTCACTATTGCAAATACAAAGCAATCACAATACAAAAAGTGTCACTTACTGTGTCTACCCTTCTTCTAGCTTGTCTTACCTCTGTTTGATTTGAATAGGCTGCTTCATTACCACTTGGAAGATCACCAAAACACTCTCTAACCTCTCTTGAAGAAATCTGGAAATACGTTGAGTTCTCTCAAATGCTACACTAAATTTCTTCTCTAGGTTGTCTCACCCAACTCCTGGTCTCACCGTCTCACGGCCTGCACTCACACTTCAGGTTTGCCGTTTAACGTCTCACGGCCTACCTCACGCTACTGGTCTACTGTTTCACGTCTCATGGACTGCCTCATGCTTCTAGTCTGTCGTTTCACGTCTCTCAGGCTGCACCACGCTCCTGGTCTGCTATTTCACGTCTCTTGGCCTACACCACGCTTCTGGTTTTGCTAGTTCACGTCTCTCGGCCTACCTCGCATTTCTGGTTTTGCTAGTTCACGTCTCTCGACCGCCTCATGCTTCTGGTTTTGCTGGTTCACGTTTCTCAGTCGCCTCACGCTTCTAGTTTGGCGTTTCACGTCACACGTTCTGGTCTGTTGTCTTCTCTTCTGAGTGGTCTCATGGATACCAGTCTTCTCCTCCGGGTAGTCTCATGTTTCTGATTTCTTCTCTTACAGGTGGTGCGTATCTGGTTTGCTTTCCCGGTGGTCTCACGGATCTGATCTCTTCTCTCACGGATGTGTTTCTGGTTTGCTCTCCCGGTGGTGTCACGGATCTGATCTCTTCTCTCACGAGTGTGTTTCTAGTGTGCTCTCCCGGTGGTGTATTTGTCGTTTTTCTCTCTCGGTGGTGTATTTGTCGTTTTGCTCTCTCGGTGGTGTATTTCCCCGGTTTTTCTCTTGCTCTACCGGTTTATATACTCCCTTCTATGCAAACCCTAGTAGGGTTTACTGGAGCTACGGCAAATTTCCTTTCTTGCCCCTCCATGTGGCTTCATATTACTATTCCATACAAAATTCAGCATTATCCTTCTTCTTAATTTATTTTTCTTGCTGTTTTCTTTCTACTGAAAACTCATCCCTTGAATGCTTGAACGAGTCACTTCTGCTTGCACACTTAAATTTGGTTGACAACAATTACAACCCATACACGGCTGTGGGAACAACAAAATGGCATTTGATATTATGAGGGTTAGGGTCTTTGTTAAGTTATGTTTATAAGCTCCAAGGTGTATCATGGGTTGAATTTGGAAAATCTTGGAAAATGGAGGAGTTGAGTTACTTTGACCCAATCCAATTGTGTCAAGCTAACCCATTAACCAGGCATTTGAATTATTACTTTTTTATTTTGCATTATTTTAGTTTTGTTTTTTTATTTGTTTTTAATTCGCCTATTTAGTTTAAATTGTTTTTAGCTTTATATATAAGGAGATAGAGGTAAGGTGCTCACTTAATGGCCACTATCCATGACAACTTTGGTAATTGGCCAATGTTCCCCATCAATGGCAACTTTAGTGATTCACTAGTAATGAGATTCTAGCACCGCTACCAAAAAAAA
>CM038605.1:3225755-3285213 GCA_021533255.1 Ceriops tagal | reverse complement strand
AAAAAAAATCAAGTAAAAAAGTCAATAACTCTATTTTAATTGATCTATCTACTTATTACATCAAAACATATAATACTCAACATACTTTTTAAATAATAAGGAAAAGAAACTACTTTTGCATTAATATACATATAAAAGGCAAGGAACTAACCCTTATGATTCAATTTTTGTATAAGACTAAGAATGAAGATATAGGAAGATAAGGAGGTGCCAGTTTAGATAGAAGGAGAAAAAATGAATATCCATAACCATAGTCATTCTATCTTTACTAATCTGTGTTTTTGGTTAAATAATATTTGGTGTGTTCTTAGGATGCAAGCATTTTGAAAATAATGATATAGCTAGTGACAATATATATAGATGGTAACATAACAAAAACTTAGTGAAACTAAAAAGTTCTATGAGTTTGAAATGAATATACTAAAAAAATAATAAATAAGAAAGGCAAGTGACTTTTACATGCCTTATAAAGTTTCTGCATGTTTTGTAAAATTATTGCTTGAATATTTCGATTTTTGTTTTGCTAGAAAATAACCATTTGGTGCTTAATTTATGACTTTTGACTAACAACAACTTTACTAGAAATGCAAGTGAAGAAACAAAGAAGTGCATATGTATGTTAGGTAAAAAAACGTTCATAGGAAATTTGATTAATATGTTAGCCTTTACTTCAATTACTTACTACGATAAAGGCTAGCTTTTATAACTATTTCTTGATAGTTAATGATTCACAAATGAGGATTTTGTACTTTTAGCCAATTACTTACTCATTTTGTAGCAATTTCTTGGTCTTCTCTTGGATCTAAATGTTACTAATAATAAAAAAGGCCCTTTACTTTGGTTATGCACTTGTTTAGATCATTTTCTGATTGTTAACTACAAATATAATGTACATTTGTGTATATTTGTCATAACAATGTGATAGTGCTTGGTATAGAAGGAAATAAGAATGTGTGAAGGATTTTTGGAATACATGTTTGATCGATGGGTTTTTCATTGGAAAAAAAAGGTAATGTTGATGCTTATTTTGTTACCTTCTTTATGAATATCCCAATCTTTGGAATTCTCTTTGGACTTGCTTAACATAGCTAACTCCCTGTAATGATACTTTATATGGGACTAACTACTTTGTTTTTTTTTTTTTTTTAGGTCTTCTTCTTCTTTTTACTTCATTTTGCCATTGCTTTTATTCTCTTACACACTTTTATTGATTGTGGCTAGTCATTCTCTCTTTACAATAGATCCTCAATTTCTCACAACTAACCTTTTATTTGTGGTGCTGACATTATTGCTGCATATTGTCTTTGTCTTTCTTTTTGTCTCCAAACTCCTTGCTTAGATTTTCTCTCTTGCTTTTTTGTTGTTGAGGCCCTCCTTCTTTTTATAACAAAATTGGTTATTTATAATTTGTTGCTATAAGTTAAGATGGAATCTCTCATTTTCTTTTCTTTTTCCCCTTTTAATTATCTTTTGGTTCTTGAATTAGTATAAGTGCTAAACTGGATCTACCATTGAGCTTGGGAGCCCCCCCAAGCCCTTTGTTGCCTTGGTTTGTAGGGCTTTCTAGGAATGCCCATTTGAAGACTCTTACTTCCTTAAAACCTTTACTACCTTTGGACTTAACTTATGGAAAAGATTGGGCTTCTAAATAGCCCAAAACAGCTACAATTGCTTTATGCCTTTCTATAGGTAACCATATGGGATATGAGCTTTTCCTTTCTTGTATAGATGTATTGTAAATTCTTATTTTCTAGGTAGCATCATGAGCTTTTGTAAAGATTTCAAATATTACTTATCTTATCATGAACTTGGAAGAGGAAGAACTTTTTGAGGACCAAAAGTGCTTTAAGCAAAATCGAGTTTCAAAGAGTCCATGAATAACTTCCTAAACTTAATCCAAAATTAAAGGCTCAATAATGATACCTATTAAGTTTCTCTAAGAGTACAATGAATATTAAAGTTCTCTCTTTCTAAGCTTAGAACTTTGTACTCAGACTTGAACATTAATAAAAATCTTATTTACTATTAATTATTCATTATTTTCCTTTTTACATTTTTTTTTTAGTTTTCGTTTTTGCATTTTAAATTCCAAAAGCTCAATATGTTTAAATCAACAAGGGAGAAAGAGAGTAAGAACCAATGCATGTGACCTTAAATTAAGCTAAATAAAATAGAAGTGCAAAATAGAATAATTATAATACATTTCAATATTGAATTATACTCATATTAGTATTTCTCAACAAAAATTCATAAAACTTGCTCATTAATTACCAAAGTTGAGAGAAAGCCATTGTAATGCTTATATAATGGCATTTGATTTATTTTAGGAAATCTTGGTATTTTGTTTAAGTTTTAATTTTCTTAGTAGTCTCTTATGATTGTAATATTTGATGTTAATTTAATAATTAGTTTTTATTCTTTTTAATAATTAAATAGAATTAAAATTTTAACATGTGCCTAATTTATTTAATTACTTAACATGTATTATAATTTATACTATTTCTGTTAACAATATTTTATATATATCTAAAATCTATATAATTTAAATACTTATAATTAAGGAAAATATAAAATATATAATTTAAAAAAATTTTAAAGTCCTCTTGTTTTTTCAAAGAGAAAAAATATTTTCAAATTTATCTTAAAAATTCTAATAATTTTAAGTTTTCTACTTTCTTTTTTTCTTAAAAATATACTCTTAAATTTATTTTTTATTTTTAAAAAAAAATTCTTAATTAAATTTTCTTTTTATTTTTCTCATTTGAATAAAATGTAAGTGGAAGTATACTTTTCAATAAATATAATAAAACTATAGATCCCAAAAATCTAATACAAATAGAAGAATAGGAGATCATGAGAGACAAAAACATACTAAAATACTTAGCAACAAATAATTTGAGAGGTAGTCACTCATGCCAATATATATTTGTAAATCGTCACAATAATTTTGCCATGGCCATTTCTTGTTTCACTTTTTCTGGTTGGAAAAATTTAAAGGCAACTAAAAGTCTGAAACACAGTTTTTTTGGGGTGAAATAATGACATGACTGCAAGTTCTGAATGATATCATACTCGAACTCTGCCATTTGTAAGCATTAACGCAATGGTTTCTGTAGCACCCACGTATGCTCTTTTTTCCAGAGGTGAATGATAGCATCCTCCGTTATGCATGTGCTTGAGTTCCCTATGTTTGATTAAAATCATAGAGCAGCATATTTTATGCAACAGATTGATGCATCGATCTGCTTGTAATTTGAAAAAAAAAAAAACAAACCTATTGTTCCTATGTTCTTACACTTTGCCCACTTTTAATTCTAAATAAGAAAAATGCCACATGTACAGACTTTTTCCTATTGAAGTCATTTCACTAGCTTTGCAGTCATTTTAATTAACTTCCTAGTGGATCGTCAGCCTTGGCAGCAACTTCTATACGAAAACGAATTTCTTCCCAACCAATTTTTTGCGTGCATCAAAAGCTACGTGATTTGTAAAGGCATTGTTTTTTAGAGCCGCAGCACCAAACATGCTAAGAACATATGACATGTTGAGAAGAGTTTAGATGTTTTTCATATGAAAAATTGAATGGAGCAGAGAGTTTCAGTTTCTGCTGTTTCCCCATGCTGGTTCCAACTATGCTTTTACAGCAGCTTTTGCTTTACTTTCATATAAATGATATGTTTTGAAATTTTATATCTAGGACCACGCACAGTAGACAATAGTGATGCAAGCTTTCTCTTTTACTCAAAAATTATGCCCAACTTTGTGGCTTTTCCACTTAAATTGAAAACCCAACTATATATGGCTATGATTTCTCTAGTGATCCAGATCAAAGAAAAAGTGGACATGACTGCCAACCAATTGGACGAAAGTCCAAAAAACAAAAAAAAACAAAAAAAACGGAACAAAGAAAGAAAAGCTTGCTGTCGTATCTCAATCATGCTTGCTTTCTCAATGTAAACGTGGTCATAAGCCTACATCAAAAAAGATTCCATTCAAGGGTATAAATCTTTGCACAAGGCAAGAAAAGTTGTAGAGAATTTCAAAAGTAAGTTCAAAAGTTTAAAAGCAGATTTCATGACAATTTTGCATGAAAATCGTATTCAGGCATGTTATTCATTCAAATTGTCATGACAATTCTACTATTAGTCACGAAAGTTTCAATTTGGGAATAATTTAATTATAAAATAATGCACACAAAGTTTCAATTTTGCTATGTAATAAAAGTAAAAGTGCACGTATAGAAACAATAGGCATTATATTGTGAGGAATTCTTTTAATCTTGATCTTCCTCATCTTCAGAAGCACTTCTTAAGAATCCTCTGACAGCATTCTACTTATACAAAATTTCCTTTAGCCTAAGTCCTCAAGAGCGGGGGTTCAAGCAAAGTATTAAGAAATTACTTCAACTATAGTAGTTGTCAAGGGTGATGAATTTTGTATCATAACAGTGATCTTTCTCTTGTCATTCCTTGCAAACTTCTTAATTGTACTATTAAGCTAGCCATGTTCAATCGCCCCAAAAATTGGTGCAAGGCTCTTTAAGGAATATGTGCACTAAATTAATGAATAAACTATCCAAATTTGTATTTTTGACTCCTCCAAACAAGTATGTTGGGCATCTCAACAATTTACTTCCCTTTATATTAAGATCCTAGAACTAGGGCTAACCTTGCCCATTCGGGTGATTTTAAGCTTTACCAGATTGCCCTTATGTAGCTACACCTTAATAGCTATTTAAATCTTAACAAGGTCAAAGAGGCTACCCACTATGTTAGTTGTGCCTTTACCTCTAAGTCTTTTTGTTTCTTTATGATTTAAAAAAAATACAAAACTATAAAGGATTGTACAAATCATCATGTCAGGCTAAATGTAAAATAAGACTAAGTAAAGATCCTTCCAAGCAAAAGTTCAAAGATAGGTTTATATATTTTAAGGATCTTAACTATATATAATATTTACTTATGTAAAATCATAAGATTTAAAAGAAGAGGTGCCTAGCTTTAAGAGATAATGATTTCATTATTCTTAATCGACTTAAAAAGTCGACTACCTAAGAAGTTGCTACAAGGGCTATTTTTAGGATGGCTTTTTCAAAGCCTTATAACCATGTTACTCACCCCAAGATTCAAATGAAGGGGAGTTCTTATATAGCATAAGCTACCAAGGAATGACCTATAGGTGAAATCAAAACCTCCTAAAAGAAATCAAAGGTGTCTAATTGAGGAGAGATAGAATTGCCTAGACAACTACCATAACAGCTATTTCTAGGCTAGTTTCTTCAAAGCCTTTTGACCCCAACCTTGTTACTTGCCTTAGGATTCACATTATGAAGAGATCTCATGTAACTTGAGCTATAAGGAAGTGGCTTGTAGGTGAAATCAAAGCCTGCTAGGAGAAATAGAAGGTGTTTGATCAAGGAAAGATAGAAAGAGAGGTGACTCCCTTTTTTTAAGGAGGATGTTTGGCTTAAACATAGTTGTTTTTATAAAATGTTAAAATAGGGGATTTGGCAAGGAAGTTGGGATGAGATGGAACACTTCCTAAAAAAAAATAATGACCATTGGTGTTGTAAGTTTAAAGATACAAACTCTTAAGTAAAAGAGACTAATTGCTTAGCTTATGAAGCAGAGAAGTAGATATCATGTCTCCAAGAGAAGTTAAGAGAATAAAAGAGCGCCAAAGAAAAGTTAAGAGTTTGTAAAAAGAGTTTTGGGTAACCAACAAAGGTATGCCTACTTCTACTACTAAGAATGCATAACAAATTGAACAAGCAACCTTGAATATTTTCTTGAAAATTCTTAAATTAACTTTTAACACATTGAGGGGTAAACCCAAGGATATTAGTCATACATCAACCTCAACCAATATTGACCCTGGTTGCTTGATTCCTTTCTTAAGTGATTTTGAGTCTAATGAAGAGTAATATTAATAACTTTATACTTAGTTGGGTTTTAAGCCCAAATCTTAAGTGTCTCGTAGCAACTTAAGATTTAAGCTTAATTAAATGAATTATGATTTATTGTGTATTGCTTCATAATTCTTGACCCTTTTTAAAAAAAAAAAAATTATGTGCCTTGATATGTCATTAAAAGGAATGTGTCATATGCTCTTATATGTTTACTTTTAATACTTATATATATGGGGCTTTATTCACCCTTCAAAACTCATTTCTTATTCTTTTCCTTAGTTTTTTATGGTGATGCTATTAAGATCTTCAGTGGATGAATATTTGTATTCCTATAATTATAACAAGTATTGCATGTTGCAAGCATCACATTTGACAGCATATATGATGAGGACCTTCTTAGGTCTTAAATTTGGTCATTGATTGTAAGGTAACCTATGGAAATCAACGATGACCGTTGATAATCATTTAACCCTAATTTCAAGCTCTATAAATATCCCTATGCGACTTGCAAGGAGAAGTGAGTGCTGCAAAATTTCTTTGAGAGAACAAAACCTAATTGCAACAGTCAATCAAAAGGAAGAAAAAGGTAGCAAGGCAGCCGGCCACCACACCAGCAAACTTAAAGCAGCCAGCCACCCTCACCAGCACCTGTAGCAACCAGCCCTTACCAAGTTACAGCAGCTAGCCCTCACCAAGTTGCAGCAGCCGGCCCTCATCAGCACCAGCAGCAGCTAGCCCTCACCAAAACTTACAGTAGCCATCCTTAAACCAAAAAACCAGCAACCTACAGCAGCAAACCAAGAGGCAGTAGCCTGCACCAACAAACTAGGAAACCAGCAGCTTTGAACCAATAATCCGGCAGCCAAGGGAGACAAACCAGAAGGTGGTGCAACAACCTGTGAATCCAGCAACCAAGGGAGAAAAACCAGAAAGTGGTGCAGCAACCTGTGAATCCAGCATCAAGGGAAGATAAACCAAGAGGCAGCAGCCTACACCAGCAAAACCTGGAGGTGCCTACACCAGCAAACAAGGAGGCAGCAGGTCCGACAGGAGGTGGTGCAGCAGCAGGAGGTGTTCTACACCAGCAAACAAGGAGGCAGCAAGTCTGGCAAGAGGTGGTGTAGCAATAGGAGGTGTTCTGCACCAGCAATCAAAGAGGCAGCAGCAATAGGAGGTGTCCTGCACTAGCAAACAAGGAGTTAGCAGCAGTCGAAGGTCCCTGCACTAGTAAATAAGGAGGCAGCAACAGGAGGTGTCCTACACCAGCAAACAACGAAGCAACCACCTGCAGATTGCAACAGCAAGTCCAGGAACAAAGCAGCCACCTGCAAATTGCAGTAGCAGGTCTAGGAACAAAACAGCCACCTATAGATTGCAACAGCAAGTCCGAGCATCAAGCAACAAACCAGCAGCTACAGCAGCATCATTTGAGAATTAACAGCCACTTACAGAAAGTGTAGAAGCAGGTCGTGCAGCAGCAGATCTAGAAAGCAACAAGCAAACCAAGAGGCCTTCCAGCAAACCAGCAACACCTCGGGAGGCTATACCAATAGTGGCAGCACGTCTGGGAGGGACTACCAACACCAACAACACATCTAGGAGGCTATACCAACAATAGCAGCGTGCACAAACAGTAGCGGCAGTGCGAGCAGACAACAACAGCGCGCACAGACAGTAGCAGTAGCGCATGCAAAAAGCAGCAGCAGCGTGAACGAACAGTAGTAGCCCACGCTAACAGTAGCAGTGCGTGTGGACAGCAGTGCGTACGAACAACAACAGCGCATGCGAATAACAAGAGTAGCATGTGCAAACAGAAGCAGCAGCACGCGCAGACAGCAGCAGCACATGTGGACAACAAGAGCAGTGTGTGCAAACAGAAGCAAGAGCAACATGCACGAACAGCAGCAACATGTGCAGACATCAGAAGTAGCGCGCAGATAGAAGCAACAGCATGTGTGGACAGCAGCAGCAGCTCATGCAAAAATAAGCAGCAACTGGCATGGACAACAGCAATAGCGTGTGCAAATAGTAGCCACAACGTGTGTAGACAGCAACAACAGTGCGAGCAGACAACAATAGCACACGTGGATAGTAGCAACAACGTGTGCAAGCAGCACCGACAGCAGGTGAGACAACACCGACAACAAAGGAAGGAAAAGATCCATATTCTACACTAACAGTCTATACATATTAAGTGATCACTCTCCAGAAACGTTGTACTATAAACTCTTGATAAACTTGCTGAAAAAGGGTAGGATAGCCTCAGAGTGATCGGGAGATCATTTTAAGTGGTTAAGGAGTGATCCTTCCACAACCAAACTGTATCCCTTGATAACAAAAGTGGACTGGATGATTTAAGAGGGATCCTATCACACCGTGGATATAGATCATATATTATGGGTGAACCACATAAAAATTGTCATTTGTACTTAGGTGCTTGCACATTAATTTATATTTGTACAATTGTGCTCACATAAAGGAGAAATATAAAAAATTGGATCATCGGCTTTAACAAGTCACAGAGGTTAAATCCAGATTGATTTGTAAAAAACACAAATCTCACATTGATTCACCCCCTTTAGTGTGAAACTTAAAAAGGTCCTCATCAGATTTTCAAAGGTTGCCCTACAATCAACGGTTAGATTTGATTCCTAAAATTTAAAGTCAAATGTCAATATTGACTTCCTAAAATTTAGGATCAATGGTCAAAGATCAACGGTCAACTTTGATCCCTAAAATTTAAGGTCAATGGTCAATATTAATTCATTGATTTTAGTTGACCTACCATCAACAGTTTTGACCAACAATTTCTATACATCTCAACGACATTTAAAACATCAAATCAACACGAATAACTATGGTAGATGTTGTCAACAACAAATCCAACATTAGTCATTGAAAATAGGCTCAATACTCTATGCCTTAACCCAAGTTTAGATATTCCTTAATATAAAAACCCTTGCATAGATGCTCTTAACTAGAATGTTGTTGTGCCTAATTGTAATATAACTTGGTTTAAGAGAGACAATCCTAAAATCCAAGTTTCCCACATTAAGTTATTATATGTTAGATGTCATTAAGCTTTTTATACACATAAAATACCTTTTATAGGAATCTCAATTCTACAACCATGGTCGTCTTCTTAAGGACACAAATTTGGTCATCCTTATATTCATAAAGAAGGCTTTTTACTCACTTGCCAATTTTACCTACATATGTTTAAATCATTTGGCTGTCATAATGTCTTTTCCTTTACACTGAGTGTTTCATGAATTTCTCATCAACATATTGGGTCATGTTAACTAATGATTGATTATTGGATTATAGTAATAAATTGTGAATTTTAAGTTCCTATATAAAGGTTATTATAATCAGCGTCATATTGCTTTGATAAGGACCTTCTTTGGTCTCACACTAAAAAGGAGAGAGGGTGAATCAGTGTGAGATGTTTACTTTTTACAAATCTATCTAGATTAAACCTTTGTAACTTGTTAAAGTCTATGATCTGTTTTTAACTCACTTCTTTATATGAGAATGGTCATATAGATATCAAGCATAAGCACCAGATAACACACAAAATGTTTACGTGGTTCACCCATAATGTGTAAGCTACATCTACTGTACAATAGGATCACTTCTAGATCACATGATCCACTCTTGTTATCAAGGGATATAGCTGATGTTGTGGAAAGATCTCTCCTTAACCACTTACAATGATCTCCTAATCACTCCAAGGGTTTCCCACCCTTTTTAAAAAACGTATAGAAAAAGTTTATGACAAAAATTTCCCTAAGAAAGATCTCTCTATGTGCAAAGGCTGCTATTATAGAAAATCGATCTTCTCCTTCCTCACTAACAGTTTTTGCTTAAACTTTATCGATCTTTCCTTCTTCACTGCCAGTTTCATAACTTTCTTTTTGTCGTACTCCTTGTTCTCTCTCTGTCGTATTTCATAGCTTTCTTTTTGCCTTTGCCGGTCTCAACTCTTTGCCAATTCTGAACTCTCAGCTGCTCACACTTTTTTCCAATTCTGAACTCTCAGCCTCTACCAGTCTCAGCTCTATACCTTTATCGAGTTTCTCTCTACCTCTGTTGGGTTTCTCTTTTGCCTCTACAGGATTTCTTTCTTGCCTCTACAGGGTTTCTTTCCTACTTTTACCAGTCATAGCTCTTTGCCTTTATCAGTCACAACTTTCTGCAGGTCTCTACCAATTGTGCTCTCCTCTGTAGTTTTCTCTACCTGCTATGCTCTCCATTGCAATTTTCTCTACATGTTATGCTCTCCCCTTTTCTCTTTTGTAGTTTTCTCTGCCTACCTCTGCCGATCACAACTCTCTACCTCTATCAGGTTTCTCTCCTGCCTCTACTGGGTTTCTCTCTACTTATTTCTGCATCTCTCTCTGCCTATTTTTATAGCTCTTTCTCTATAACTCTCTGTATCTGTTTTTGTAGCTCTTTCTCTGCAGCTCTTTCTGCTTGTTTCTATAACTTTTTCTACCTATTTCTACAACTCTTTTACCTATTTCTGCAGCTCTTTCTACCTGTCTCTGCAGCTCTCTCTGCTAGTTCTTTCCTCTGCAGGTTCTACTCTACTCTACCAGTTCTTTTATCTGCAGGTTCTATCCTTTTCTTTCTGCTACTACTGCTGTCTCTCCTTCTTTCTGCTGCTATTTTTTCCTCTCTTCTATAGGTTCTCTTTTCTGCGAGTTCTCTCCTTTGCAGGATCTCTCCTCTACAAGTTCTCTCTTTTACAGGTTTTCTCCTTTGTAGGTTCTCTCTTCTGTAAGTTCTCTCCTCTCCTCTATAGGTTCTTTTCTTCTTTTTACTACTACTACTGTCTCTCTTTTATAGGTTCTTTTTTCTGCAGGTTCTCTCTTCTGCAAGTTCTTTCTTTTGCAAGTTCTCTACTCTGCAGGTTCTCTCCTCCTAAGTTCTTTTCTCTGCAAGTTCTCTCCTCTACAAGTTTTCTCCTTCTTTTTGTCACTATTGTTGTCTCTCCTCTTTCTGCTGCTACTGCTTTTTCTTTTCTGTTGCTAGAGGCTCTTTCTTTTCTGCTACTTGACTTATTTGTCATTTTCTCTGCTAGTTTTCTCTACCCCTCACATTCTTTGCACTTTTTCTATCTCTCTCTGTTGTGCCTTAGCTTTCTTTTGGCAGTTACATTGGTATTTATAAGCCTTGAGTTTAAGATTGCCCTATAATCAACAATCAATATTGATTCCTTGAATTTAGGGTCAATGATCAACATTGACTCCTTGAATTTAGAGTCAATGGTTGGCATTGACTCATACCCAGCAAGTGACTTGCAATGCCATTGTTAAATGAAATGTCAAAGGTAGCAATTAATGTTTTCTTTACAGCCAAAACACCACCAGTAATCTAAATCAACTATTCATTTTTGGTGACACAAGGTAGGGCTGACAGTATCCTGATTTCAGCCTTGCTTTCTCTCTTCATTCTCGGCATATTCCACTAATGTCGTTTTCCTTAACCCTTGAATGAATGAGTTGCTAACACTTTGTAAATGCACCAAACACATCTTAACAGCATTCACAACATTAAATCAACAAGGACAAATATGTAAGATGCTATTGACAACAAATCCAATATTAGCCATCAAAGATGAGCAACATGCTTAACATGTACCAAGTTGTCCCTTAAAGAGGATAAAGATATTGAAGTTCCCAATATCACCCAAAGATCTACTAGTTTGTGATACTGAGAGGGGGGGTGAATCAGTATCACCACAATTCACAATTCGCAGGTAAGTGAACAACTTCAACCTCTTCTTAAAAGCGAACTCTTTCTCAGACTCGACTAAGGTAGATCTATTGCTACCTACTAATCACAATGGTCCCCAAAGTCACCTTTCAGACACCTTGCCTAATAGACAATTCGGATGTTCTTGTTTAGGCCTTCGTTAAGTTATGGGTTGGCTGATACTTTAACTGCGTTCACAACTCAATTCAAAACACAAAACGTAAAGCAAATTAAGGACACACGAGATTTACGTGGTTCC
Source organism: Ceriops tagal (assembly GCA_021533255.1). Lineage (NCBI taxonomy): Eukaryota > Viridiplantae > Streptophyta > Magnoliopsida > Malpighiales > Rhizophoraceae > Ceriops > Ceriops tagal. The sequence continues at coordinate 3,273,286 of CM038605.1, read as the reverse complement.
ATCAACGTGATGTACATCCACAGTGGTAGGGACTCTCCCTTACCGAGACTATCCACTATACTTGAGAATTCCAGTTACAATGGATGTCTTAATTCTCTACTCCTTTCACTATTGCAAATACTAAGCAAGTACAATACAAAGAGTGTCACTTACTGTGTATACCTTTCTTCTAGCTTTTCTTGCCTCTGTTGAATTGAAAGGCTACTCCACTGCCGCTTAGAAGTTCACCACAACGCTCTCTAACCTCTCTTGAAGAAATCTGGAAATACGTTAAGTTCTTTCCGATGCTTCGCCGAATTCCTTCTCTAGGTTGTCTCACACAGCTCCTGCTTTCACTGTCTCACGGTCTCACCCATCTCCTTGTCTCACGGCTCGTTTCTGGTTTGCCGTTCCACGTCTCACAGCATGCCTCACGTTTCTAGTTTGGCGATACACATCTCACGCACGTTTCTGGTTTGCACCTTTTGTTGGTCACACACCTCACGCACGCTTTTGGTTTGGCGTTTCACGTCCTACGTACGTTTCTGGTTTGCACGCCTTGATAGTCACACGCCTCACGTACGTTTCTGGTCTCACACCAACGCACGTTCTAGTCTCAGGCCGTCGCACGTTCTGGTCTCGTCTCACCTGTTCCAGCTCGAATCTGGTCTCACCCGTTCTTGATCTGGTCTCGTCTCACCCGTTTCAATTCGGATCTGGTCTCACCAGTTCCCAATCTGATCTCGTCTGCTCTTTCAGTGGTGTTTCTCTCTCTTACAGTGGTGACTTTCTCTCTTACAATGGTGGCTCTTCATTTTGGTGGTGGCTCTTCGTTTTCTCTCTCACCATCCAGCCGTATCTCTCCCACCGTCTAGCCGGATCTCTCTCATCGTCCAGCCAGATCTCTCTTTTTGAGAGTTCTTGTGTTTTTTGTCGTACGTTCCTTTGTTGTCCACTCTCCTCTTCAGCTATATCTGTATTTTCTCCCATTGGACCTGATTGTGTCATATGTTTCTCTCTCTACCTCTTTGGCATGTTGTCTCCTCGCTAATCGCTGGTGTGCCAGTGGTGTGCCATTCCTCACGGGTTTCTCTCTCTTGCTGTCACACGGTTTTCTCGTCCAACCGGTGGTGTGCCATTCCTAATTTTCTTCCTCTTCCAACGGCTTCACCCGTCTCCGATTTTTGGCTGTCCCCAATTTTTTGCCGACCGTTTATATTTTTGTCCACCTCTTTTTTTTCCGGTCGTCACATATTTCTCACTCTCGACCCCTGTTCTTCATTCAACCCCCAAATCTGATTTTTGGTCGTCTTTTTGTGTTTTGCCGTGTTGGTTTTGTCGTGTATTTAATTGTGTTGGCCTTGTCCTAATTTTGTCTTCCAAAGTCTTTATATACTCTCTTCCATAAAACCCTAATAGGGCTTAAGTGGCGGATTTACGTTCTTGCCCTTACGCGGCAGATTTACTTTCTTGCCCTTCCATGTGGCTTTACTTTCTTGCACACTTAAACCTAGTTGACAACAATTACAACCCATACAAGGCTATGGGAACAACACTCTCCCCCTTTATAATTGTTGGCAACACTTATAACAAAAGTCACTATGCAGCAATTTCGACTCCCCCTTTCTTAACAGCTCCCCTTGCACTGTTGCTTCCTCCCCCTTTGCCAACCAATTACAAATCTGAAAAACTCGCAAAGTAAAGATGGAGAATTCACCTAATTTTTAGGCTTGAGGAGGCATTTGCACAGATAGACTCAATCTATGCTTTTTAAACAGCTTTATGGACAGAGGTTTAGTTAGAATATCTGAAATTTGATCTTTAATGCCAACATACTCCAACTGAATTGTACCCTGTTCCACTTGATCTTTGATAAAGTGATACCAGATGTCAATGTGCTTGCTTTTTGAATGTTGAACTTGATTCTTACTGAGATCAATTGCACTTTGATTATCACAAAGTACACTCACTGGTAGCTTTACTTCAACACCCAAATCGGCCAATTTTCTTTGCATCCATATCACCTGTTTTCCTTTAGAGCATGCTGAGCAAACATACTCCTTCTCCCTCGTAAGGTTTGGAATGCCTCTAATTGCATAAGTAGTGGTCAGCTTCCTCATGTTCTTCTGTGTTAAGTGTCCCAACCTTCTATGCCAGAGCTGATTTTCTTCTTCCTTTGTAAGTAGACAGTTGTTTGTCTTGTCCTCATCAATCACGTATAAATTTTCAGCTGTTCTCTTCTCGGTTGCAATAGTATTGCCTTCTTTACTCTTTACTTAGCAACCTGTTTTTGTGAATATCACTTTGTGGTTGTTGTTGCATAGTTGGTTGACAGATGCTAGATTATATTTGAGTCCTTCAACGTGCAGAACATCTTTCAGCTTTCCTTTTCCAATATTCACTGACCCCTGACCACTAATGTTGAGTGAATCATCATTGCCAAACTTGACTCTGCCTTCTCTTGATTTGTCTATCATTGATAATTTACTCTTGTCTCCCGTCATGTGCGAAGTGCATCCACTATCAAGGATCCACTGTTTATCCTTGCAATCAGCCTTTAGTGCAATTTCAGCTATATTAGCCACCTCCCTTTTTGCTCTATATTCCTTCCTTTGAACTGGCTGGAAGATAGCTTTCTCCTTTTTCTCAGCTTTGACTGCACCGCTTGTTTTCACTATGCCATTGAGTGCCTTCTCTTGCTCAGGGAGAAGTGTCATGTATCTCTTGGCATTATGGTCATCCTGCCTGCACCTTTCACACTATTCCTTCCAAGTCTGCCAATATAGCAAACTTGTTCTTTAAAACCACTGTTTTGGGCTTCCACCAACACTCCTTGTTAGTGTGTCCTTGCTTCTTACAGTATGTGCAAGAACTCACGACAGGTGTTCTCCTCTGAATTTTGTATTGTCTCCCCCTGTATGCAGCATCATATCTTCTCCAGTTGGAGACATATACTGGCCTTCTCCACCAGCAGTTACTCGCCTTATAACCCCAAACTCTACAATAAAGACAGTGACCTTGAAACTGCCTCTTCTTAGGTCTAATCACAGCTTGTTTTCTTTTGTTCATTACTTACTGTATAGGCAAGGTTGCTAGCGTTTTTGCTTGTGTGGCTTTCATTTCAGCCACCTTCTTCTCCTTCTTTTGTTCAGTCATTGCCCTTGGCTGGCTGACTTTCTTTTCTTCTTGAGACATAGCAGCTATGGGCTGCTGCTCTTTAACCATATACATCCTTTTTGGCCCTGGCTTTGGTTTGATAACTGTCTTCTCTTCTTCAGTTATCTTCTCCTGAGTCACAGCCTTCTCTTTCAACTTCTGCGACAAAGTCTCATTCTTCTTTTCTCTTGCAGAGCTTGTTTCTCCTACCACTTCAAAATTCTGCAAGTTCTCCTCACTCTTTTTGAGTTGTTGTTGAAGTCTCAGTAACTCTATCTCCATTTCTTCAATTGTTGAAGTCCTTAAGCCAAGCTCTACTGTAAGGTCTTCATATATTTTGATCTGTTCTTCAAATCTTCTCTTCAAGTCAATATGCTCGGCCCTTATTTCATCCATTTGACTTTCAGCTTCCTCAAACTTTTTTTCAACTTGTTTTATATGAGCCTTCAACCTTTTTATAGTTCTGCCCCATCTGATTATCTCCTTCGAAGCTACTTCCAACTCAGCTTCAAGATCTGGTTCTTCTTCATCAACCTCCTCTTCCTCTTCAAAGGTTAAACTACCACCTTGAGCCGATGCCATAAAGGCCTGCTCATCTGATGATTCTTCATCTTCCTCCTCATTAGCTTTTTTTATCTGACTCACATAACTCTTGAATAAGTCTCTCTTCTTCTTTTGTGGGTTGACAATCTTCTTGCTAGACTTCTTTGATTTGAATGATGGTCTTCTCCATTTTGAATTCAGCTCATCATCACCATCCTCATCTTCATCATCAAGTTTCACTTTGCACTGGGAAGCAAAGTGTCCAGTCTGCCCACAACAATAACATCTCAAGGACAACTGTCCTTTTCCCTTCTTAGACCCCTTTTTGAATTTCCTTGTGAAGTAAGCCAATACTTCACTTTCACTTTCTTCCTCATCATCATCATCATCATCCTCACTGGATAATTCTTCCTCTTCTTTTATCTTCAAGTGCTTCATATCTTTAAAAGCTGCCTCCTTGATACCTTCATTGTTGTAGAGATTTCAGCTGACTTTATCCTTATCTCATATGTAGTGAGATTACACTGGAGATCATGCAGAGACATAGAATTGAGATCTCTACTCTCCTCTATGGCTGCTACCTTTGAGGCAAACCTCTCAGGCAAATTCTCAGAATTTTCTTCACAATCAATGAGCCCTTCTTGTTCTTCCCATGACTTCTCAAGTCGTTTACAGTGTCAATAACCCTAGTGAAGAACTCTTGAACTATCTCATTCTTCTACATTCTGAGAGATTCATACCTCTCCTTGAACACTTAAAGATTAGCCTTCTTTATTCTGTCATTACCTTCATAGACTTTCTACAATCTATCCTATATCTCCTTGGCAGATTTACAATCCATAACTTTAGCATACTCAGCATCTATTAATGCTGAAATGATGACATTTGAGGCCTTCCCATTTATCTCAAACTGCCTTAACTCCTCTGGGGTTAGGTCTTTACCTTCTTCCGGAGCCACAAAACCCTCCTGTACGTATTTCACCACGTTCATGCCCATGGTTGCAAATACCACTTGCATTCTTACTCTCCACATATGGTAGTTGGTTCCATTGAAGATTGGAACCTTCTTGCTGTAAGTGGTGCTAGTACTGGTACCGGCTTCCATTTCTCAGTATGCTGAACAAGTCAAACTTCTAAATCCCTTCAAACTAGTACACCAAGCTATTAAGCTTCAAACTGGTGAACCAGTGCTCTGATACCAATTGGAGTTTCCAACTTCACCCTAGGATCTACTAGTTTGTGATACTAAGAGGGGGGGTGAATCAATATCACCACAATTTGTAATTCGCAGGTAAGTGAACAACTTCAACCTCTTCTTAAAAGTGAACTCTTTCTCAAACTTGACTAAGGTAGATCTATTGCTACCTACTAATCATAATAATCCCCAAAGTTACCTTTCAGACACCTTGCCTAATAGACAATTCGGTTGTTCTTGTTTAGGCCTTCGTTAGGTTATGGGTTGGCTGATACTTTAGCTGCGTTCACAACTCAATTCAAAACACAAAATGTAAAGCAAATTAAGGACACATGAGATTTACGTGGTTCTGTCAACGTGATGTACATCCACGATGGTAGGGACTCTCCCTTACTGAGACTATCCACTATACTTGAGAATTCCAGTTACAATGGATGTCTTAATCCTCTGCTCCTTTCACTATTGCAAATACTACGCAAGTATAATACAAAGAGTGTCACTTACTGTATCTACCCTTCTTCTAGTTTGTCTTGCCTCTGTTAAAATGAAAGGCTGCTCCACTGCCGCCTAGAAGTTCACCGCAACGCTTTCTAACCTCTCTTGAAGAAATCTAGAAATACATTAAGTTCTTTCTGATGCTTCACCAAATTCCTTCTCTAGGTTGTTTCACACAGTTCCTGCTTTCACCATCTCACGATCTCACCCGTCTCCTTGTCTTACGGCTCGTTTCTAGTTTGTCGTTCCATGTCTCATGGCCTGCCTCACATTTCTGGTTTGGCGTTACACGTCTCAAGCACGTTTCTGGTTTGCACCCTTTGCTGGTCATACACCTTACGCACACTTCTGGTTTAGCGTTTCACGTCCCATGTACGTTTCTGGTTTGCACACCTTGCTGGTTACACGCCTCACATACGTTTCTTGTCTCATGCCGATGCACGTTCTATTCTCACACCTACACACATTCTGGTCTCACGCCGTCACACGTTCTGGTCTTATCTCACCCATTCCATCTCAGATCTGGTCTCACCATTTCTGATCTAGTCTCGTCTCACCCATTTCAGCTTGGATCTGGTCTCGTCTCACCCATTTCAGCTCGGATCTGGTCTCACCCATTCCCAATCTAGTCTCATCTCACCCATTTCATCTCGGATCTGGTCTCACCCCTTCCCGATCTAGTCTCGTCTGCTGTTCCGGTGGTGTTTCTCTCTCTTACAGTGGTGACTTTCTCTCTTACAGTGGTGGCTCTTCATTTACAGTGGTGACTCTTCGTTTTCTCTCTCACCATCCTGCTGTATCTCTCCCACTGTCCAGCCAGATCTCTCTTTTTAAGAGTTCTTGTGTTTTTCGTCGTATGTTCCTTTGTCATCCACTCTCCACTTCGGCTATCTCTATATTTTCTCCCTTTCGACCCGATTATGTTGTCCATTTCTCTCTCTACCTTTTTGTCGTATTGTCTCCTCGCCGACCGCTGGTGTGCTGGTGGTGTGCCGTTCCTCACGGGTTTCTCTCTCTTGCCGTCACACAGTTTTCTCCTTCAGCCGGTGGTGTGCCGTTCCTAATTTTCTCCCTCTTCCAATAACTTCACCCGTCTCCGATTTTTGGTTGTCCCCAATTTTCTGTTGACCATTTATATTTTATTCCACCTCTTTTTTTTTTCCCGGTCGTCATATATTTTCTCACTCTCTACCCCTGTTCTTCGTTCAGCCCCTAAATCTGATTTTTGGCTGTCTTTTTGTGTTCTGTCGTGCTGGTTTTGCCGTGTATTTAATTATGTTGGCCTTGCCCTAGTTGTGTCTTCCAAGGTCTTTATATACTCTCTTCCATGAAACCCTAATAGGACTTACGTGGCAGATTTACATTCTTGCCCTTACGCGGCGGATTTACTTTCTTGCCCTTCCATATGGATTTACTTTCTTGCCCTTCCATGTGGCTTTACTTTCTTGCACACTTAAACCTAGTTGACAACAATTACAACCCATACAAGGCTGTGGGAACAACAAATATGTACATTATTAAGTGATAAGAAGATGATGATTATAATCTCCCTTTATTAGTGGGGAAGATAAAGGGTGCAGAAGAAAGTCTTTTATGGCAGTATGCATTTTTTTTCCTAAAGTTGGAGGGGAAAATGATGGGTACTCTACCTATTAGGTGTTTATTGATCCAAAGCAAGTATCATTGCCTGTACTGAGTGTAGATAAAGAGGGAATTATAAAGAGACTACTCAATGGTCACGCTTCCTTATTATAAATATGCCCCAACCTTTGTTTAAACTAAAGGAAGTACACGTCCTTTCCATTTCAAACTACTAAATTTCTTAAGGATTCATTTACGAACAAGGCACAATGTATCCTTATAATCCTATTTGCCATATTGGCTGCTAAGGATATAAAAGGATAAAAGTATCGTAACTTTTATTTTCATAGCCAAAGGGTCCACTGAGGATTAAGATCAATAATCAAGCAAAAACTAGTTGGGATAAAAGTTAAACATTAAACATAAGATTGATGAATTTTCTTTCTTTAGTAAGTTTGTTATATGGTGATCATCACTTAGAACCCTCAAATTTTTATTTGCATTCTTCCAAATATGTCATTTAGCCAAGATTCTAACCTTTTGTTTAATGATATCAAGGCTATTAAGGCTTTTCTTTTAAAAAAGCTTTTGGATAAGCCAAAGAACTATAAGAATTTTAAACATCCTATTAAAGATTTCAACTTAAAGAGTTCTGACAAGCATATGATGCTATCAAGTGGACACTTTATCCTATCATCCATTATTAAGGTGGCAAATGAAATAACCCCTGATGATAAGGAGGGAAATATGATTAGGCAACCTATGTTGATGGATCTTTTTGCTTCTCACCCTATTATTGATACTTGTTGTCAATAGCCTAAGTGTGATATGATTATGTAAACCAAGGAGTACAACGTTGAGATTGTTCCACTAAAAACCTCCCTTGAGGATATTACTCCTTACTAAACTGCTTCAATAGAAGGAGTCGTAGATGATAAGGAACCTTTTGTGCTCAGATTCGCAACTGAGTTGTGACTTATTTTTCTTAATAAGAATTAAGCAAGTTAATAAAATTAGGACCCTATAATCCTTAATTAAGTAAAGTAAACCAAGAACTTGTATTAATTTATTAAATAATGTTTTTGCCTTCTATTTTTGATACATTGTCTCTTTTTTTTTTTCTTCTTTTTTTGTCTTTTTGGTCTTAACGAGGTGATCATAATGCAATGTTTAATCCCACATTTCAAGTTTTTTAAAGGTTGAGCCTTTATTCACTTTAAGTGCCAATTTCTTATTAGTCCTTTCCTTTATATAATTGAGATGAACACTCTTTTTGTTTACCACATTTTGATTTAAGACCAACTACAAGTTCTTGTTGCTAAATCCACACATGGGATGGAAGGTAGTGAGATTCCTTAGTTGCAAGAGAGATATATCAATTGGCATCATAATCATTCTAATGCTTAACAATATATTATACTTAAGTGTGTAAGATGGTTGCATGTCATTTGTGATTATAATGCCAAAAGAAAAGAAGTTTCTATCTCAAGGTGTATGTAAAACTTTATAGAAATCCAAGTGCTTGTTGTTCCAAATACCTACATAATAAGGAAGCTTAAGAAAGCAATTAATACCTCTTTTAATTAGGGATCAATCTCATATACTACATGTACTATTTTTTCTAAGTCAATAGGAATTAAAGGAACTTGCTATACCATTTTCTTAAAGCTACTCCTCTTCTGGCTTGCTAGAAATTTTAAAGTTAGATAGCTTCCTTTTCCTTTTAATCCAAGCTACTTAAAGCTCTTAGGCTTGTTTTTTTATCTCCTTGAACTTCCCCAACTCTTATCAAAATTAAGAACTTCATCTTAAGAAGCTTGATAGATAAGATGATGTCAAGAGCTCTAAGGATAAGTTTGCCCAAAATTACATTATATAAGAATTAGGTCTTGTCCACAAAAAACTTAAGGATTGTGTTGATTGCACTTTTTGAGATAACTAGTTCCCCTAAGAAACTATTTAATAGGAAACAAACAAACTTTAACATATCCTCTTAGTGTCCCATTTTGATAAAGCCCTTATAATACAATATATCCACTAAACTCTTTGTATCCACAAACCCTTACTGTACATTAAACTCATTCAAGATGGCTTTAATTATAAAAGGGTCATCATATACATACTTAATACCTTTTAAATCACTGTCAGTGAATGTAATAGGTGTGTCAGATTCCCTAAGTCGCTTACCTTTCACATTTATAATGTGCCTTGCATATGACTTTCTCATGGTGATAACAATACCAATAATTAAACCTTTAACAATCACATTTATAATTCTTCAAATGGGCCACGAAGGAAAAGGAGCCTTGTTAATTTGACCAAGATATAGCTCTCTTAAATTTTGTTGTACTTCTATACTTAAGAAGCAGCTTTTTATTACAAACCAATATTAATTTTCTTTCTACACATACTTTTAAAGCATACCTTTTTTATATAACCCTTTAATTTTGTTTTTAAGGTTGTAACACTCCTCATTATGATAATTGTGATTGTTATGGAAATGACCAAACTTCCTTATATCATGACATTATGTATCTAAAAAGAGCTACTATGGCTAATTGATTATTCTCTTATCTTTAATTTCCATTAGAATGTTGGCTCAACTTATGGTCAATGTGGTATAATGATAGTAGTTTCACTTGGGATTATGATTCTTACTTCTTTATTAAAAGGGAGAATAAGAGCAACTTCATTTTTGTTCTAGATCTTCCAATGCCCTTCAATTTCTTTATAAGCCTATAAAGCATCATCTACTTAGATATACTTTTCTGCCTAAGACATAACTTCCACAAAGTCCTTTGGTAGATTTTTTTCCAGTGAGTGAATAAAACAAGACTTTCTCGAACCACAACAAATGATAACTAAAGCAAAGTCAAAATTCAAGCCTTGTATTTGCAACATTTCCTTATTGAAATGGGAGACATATTCCCTTAAAGATTCACTAAGTTGTTAGCATACTCTCATCAATGTTGTTAAAGGCTTCTTTTGTCTTTTACTAGTAACAATTTAGGTTGTGAATTGTCAACTCAACGATTTTATATTCATAATTGATTAAGGTAGGAGATCCAAATACCATCTTTAAGTTAAGTCTTTGAGAGTTATGGAGAAAGCCTTGTATATAGTAGCTTCAAAAGTTTTGTGTAAAGACATGAGGGTGTGGAACCTAGTCTAATAATAGTAGGGTTGATGATCCCATCAAAAAAATCTAAGGTGGGCATTTTGAATTTTTCTTAAGCCGATGCATCTTAGATTTTCAAGATTAATGGGAAGCAAAATTTATCTCTTGAAAGGGTGGTTCTTAGCCTTATAGAGCAACAACCTAAAGTATTAGCTTTTGGATATACTTTGTCACTTCATCTTTATCATAAGCCACTTCCTAGACATTCTTAATAAAGGGCATTTCTATGAAGGGTTTATAATGACATATTGCTTGGAGGGTTTAAGATGTTTGGGGAAGCTCAATATGGTGGCTATGAAAAAGGCATTGGGATGACATCGTCATTGATCACAAGGTGTAAGTTTTGAGTGTCATAAAGAGTTTAAGAAGTACAATCCTTAAGGGGTTATATGTTTTGGTGAAGAATGGAATCAGGAGTTTGGTAAGGAGAGCCCTTCATTTCTTCCAAGACAAAAGTCATTAAGGCTTTTAGTATCCTATTTTGTTCTTGCATAAGGTTGAACTAGTCCCTAAAGCTTAAGGATCCTTGATCATTACCTAAATTAAAAGAAAAAAATGAAGTTTTTTTTAATAAAAAGAGTAAACAATGTGGTGGGATTGCTACCTATAGCTCACTGGAGAAAGCTTATAGGTTAGACAAAAGAAAGAAGGTTGGTAGAAGGAAAGAGTTGGTTCCCACAAATAGCGCCTCATGATTGAGTAAGGATCCAAATAAAGTCAAGTTGAGAAGGGCCTAAGTACTCAAGCAACACTAAGGCCATGTTAAATTTATGACTTGTAAGACCAAAAAAGGCTAAGGGTTGTTAGGTTAAGACTTAACATTAGCACTCTATTGCTAAAAGTAAGATGGAGTAGAAGTTGACAAATAAAAGAATAATTAATGCTTACCTTGGGAATGACATGTATAAGGTATTTTATGGCCAAGTTCAAGTTTTATTATATGATTAGAAGAATAATCCATATAAGGTACATATAAGTTTAAGGAGCTACTAAGAGATAGAGTTTTATTAAGTCAAGCCTATAAGAGACATATTGAGTATTATTGGGTAAGACTAAAAAACCATTTACAGGTCACAAGAATTATCCTTATCAATAATATTCATTATTCATAACAACTAATATTATTCTTTTAATATGTATATATATATATATATATATATATATATATAATTAGAAGAAAACTTTAATTTTTGTTTATGTGGTAATTTCTCATAAATTTACAAATTAAAGAAATAAATATCTTATAATTATAAAATTTTGATTACAATTGAAGTAAGATTCTATAAATCAATTAATATATATTTATTTGTAATTAAATAATAATTTTATTAATTTATAAAATTATACTTTAATTACAGTTAAATTTTTATAATTATAAAATTTTCTAACAAAAAAAAGTCAAAAAGGAAGAAAAAACTATTCTCAGTATAAAAGAAAAAAAAAAGAAATCTCTCAATTTCACCTAGTTTTTCTTAATAAAAGAAAATAATTACTCTCAAAAGTACTCAAAATAAAACTACACCAAAAGCTTCCACTTTTATTTTCTAAAAAAAAATAATTTTTAAAAATAAACATTTTTTAAATCAATTTAATTTAACTAACTAATTTTGTTTTTTCAAATCTAATTAACTATAAAAGCAAACATAGCCTATGCTAAATTTAGAGAGGAGAAAATTTATTTCAAATTTCTATTTTTTGAAAAAATAATACATAATATTAGTGGGACTTTTTATTTTTTTTTTCTTTTAAATAAAATAAAAATACAAATAAATTCGTAATAAATATGATTAAATTCACACAATACATGAATCTAATACTAGTGTGTATATATATTAATGTTATATTTATATATATGCTTTTGTCTTGTTAAAATATTTTTTCTAAATTTGTCCTTTTGCATAAGATTTGTTTATATATACATTAGTAAGAATATTATTATCATTGCATTTTATATAAAAAGTAATAGCTATTTTTCAAATTTTAATACTCTAGTATAATGGTGATCATATATCTATATAGCCTCATTCATAAAGGTATCCTAATTTTTAACATATATATAGTGAGATCTATCACAAAGGTAGTTTGAGGTACCAAATTCTTATGTCTAAGATTGCACCAAGTTGCCTTTTAATTTCAACAAAATTAACATATAAGCATACAAAAGCAAAGAATTTACTTTCAAGTACTTATAATTGCACAATTGTAATAAATATATATATATATATATATATATATACGAAAATTTTCTAAACTTTTTATTATTTTTCTTATAAAAGTACACAAAAGAAATACAATGTTAAACTCACTTGCACAAATATTTCACCTTACACTCTACTTGTTGTAAATTGTTGTGAGTTCTTAATTACCCACTTTATAAATATTTATAGAGTACAAGTCATAATAGTTAACACCCATAATTACCTAAAAACTCACATGAGTTGGTTATCAAGTCAATTATGCTTAAATGGGTTTCCCCAACTTCTTAAAGCACTTTCCATGTTTTTTACTAACACTTTTTCATGTCTTGCCACATTTAAGGATAGTTTGTCGCATCATCAAAACTTGCTCTAGGACACTTAAGTAGAATCCTATGTTCTCCTATCCATAAAGAGCTTATGCCACCACTTTTCTTAGATGACACTCTAACTTAATTACCATATCTCCCACTAACAAGTTGATCCTAAGTTTTTAGGGAGTACTACCCTTGATTTTTTTTTTTATTTATGTGGTACCTGGTGCACATACTAACTTAGTCTATACTTTAAACTCTTACCTTATTCAAGCCATTGCCTTGCTATATACCTAACTCTTGCAAGCATACTGTCTAGCACATTGTTAGCCCATACCTTACCTTATGCACTAATGTATTATTAATTTCATAATCCCTCTTCAAAGTACTTGTTATCCTATTTGTAACAAACCTTTATGGCGTCAACCTAGACTCTAACCCATGTGCCCATGTTGACTAGATTTTAGATAAGACATCCATTATCCCTAAAGAGTATTAAAGAATCTAATTGTTTTGTAAGAAGAAACACTACTCTATTTCAATTGTTACTATGCTATTCATCACACATTATCGTGATGCTATTGCACACTACTATACAACAAACTACACTCCAACCCCCAATTCATTGCCTGTTTGATGCCAAAGCCATGGCCTAATGCGTGGCTTCTTTTAGCTTGTTACCATACATATTAATTTCGTGTTCATCTTACTTTTTTTATGCACTCAACTTACACCAAATTTCATGCAAAATCTCGGTATAAAGTACCACTAGATGTTTGTCTTTTCATGCAAAAGAACTCAAGAATGTAACAAGATCCCTAAAAAAATGCGTGATGACGTTGGGCATAATATTTTTCACCAATGTGGAGTAATCTACAAGCCTCAAATTTTACCAATAAAAAAATACATTTTGGCAAGTAATTTCTTTGATCAATCCACGTTTATTTGTTTTAGGAGATGACACGATCATTTGTAAATGACCCTGCGCAGCATATAACTCATTTCATGTTAGGGTTGAAGGTCAAAGAGTCAAATAATAATAGTAGTTATGCTAATTGATGCCGACATGTACTGCTGTCCTGTTTGTTTGTTTTTTTTTTTTGTTTCATATCTTAATCACGGAAAAGCAAGAAACTATCTTATGTGGCGCGCACGCGCACAATTGCCTTGGGAATTGGATGAAATATTGATCTGACCCAAAATATTTGCTGCTGCACAATTCTATCCCGAAAGTAGAAAACAATTTTCAAACCCACCACTAGATAACAATTTAGTCCTTACAATCAAATACTAATTACGTTGAAATTAAACAAGCCATTTGCAGTTCCCGCATCTCTATCTATCTATTCGTTCCTCCATCCCTCATCTCCCAATAGACCAAACAAAACAAATTAAGTCAACAAATAGTGGGACGATTTGATGTAATAATTTTTTATACAAATGAACATCAGCACCCATATTATGAATCTTTTTTTTTTCTTTGTCAAAGCATAATAAGAATATTGGCCAGGATAAGAAGGGAAACGGAAAATATATAGTCACTTATGTAAATGTTATCTATGTGATAATAACTAAAGTTTTACCTTGTATGAAGCATAGTATTAAAACAATTTTTATGCTCTGTCTGATCAATATATATATATAGATATAGCTTGAAGAGAAAATTGTGCAAGTATATAATTTGTGGACAAGTTTGTATTTTACAATTTGCACAATAACATCGATAGAATATACTGATTAATGCGTTGACAAAATTATGTTGTAATGGGATTAACTAGCATTCAAAAGGCTGCGTGAATTGTGACTTCTGCAATTTATTTGCCTTCTTGTATTAATTGGGAACAGTACCGCCAAGTTTATCAATTAGCGTAACAAACTAATATTTTTACAAACAAAAAGATCATTTTGAGGAAGGCTAGGCGATATATATATATATATATATACCAATGCTTTAAGTCGAGAATCGCTATTCCAAATTAGGATGGAGCAAACATGCATAGGAGATATAATTTGAAGATTGGAAGCATCGAGTTTTTAGAAAATAGACCAAGAATAACAAATAGCAGCTGTCATGATTGTGTTACATTCTGTGTTGGATATTTTATTATTTTTGAACAAGACAAAGTAAAATTACCCACCATATTTACTTACCAAAGCATTTGGAAGGAACAGCTATCGATATCAAAACGGTTAGTTTGGATTAAGGCATTTCGAAATGGTTTTAAGATTACATAAGCTTATATAAATATATCCTGTTTGTCCGTTCCACAATGCGTTCTCTCCTGTACTAGAACAAAACAATAGCCATCACATCACCCCCGAGTCATGAGCACTATCTCAATTGCCATTCTTTTCCTTCTTCCATTCTTTGCCTCATGTGCAGAGGAACAGGTCTCATATTCATCTCTTCAGTTTTTTTTTTTTTTTTGGGGGGGCATTTTTATAGTTAAGAACAATTCGTACGTCAAACCTAATTGATGTTCTACGGTGGCCAATAACAGGTATACATAGTATATTTTGGAGAGCATAGTGGAGAAAGGACATTTCAAGAAATACAGGAAACACATCACTCGTATTTGTACTCAGTGAAGGAAACTGAGGAGGAAGCTAGAGCTTCTATTCTTTACAGTTACAAGCACAGCATTAATGGCTTTGCTGCAGTGTTAACGCCGGATGAAGCCTCCAAGCTCTCTGGTACAGAAAAATCATAACATGATTCTTCTTTATTTCCCTTCCTCTCCATCTCTCTGTCTCTAACAAATGGTTGAAACTTGGAATATGTAATGTTTTTATTTTTTTCCTTTTGACAGAATTGGAAGAAGTGGTATCAGTGTATGAGAGCCAGGAGTACTCAGTGCAGACAACAAGGTCATGGGAATTTGTAGGCTTGGAGTTGGATAAGGTACAGCATAGCCGAAGCCATCACCTGAGCAAGGAAGGAGGCTTCCTGCACAGAGCTGGATATGGCAAAAATGCCATAATTGGGGTTCTGGATAGTGGTAAAGTTAACAAATCGTCCACCTAGCTTAAAAAGATTGCTTCACATGTGTTGTCTTGGACAAGGATTTCTGTACTGTTTCATCTGATTCCTCCCTTATCATATCTGAATTCTTGTGATAACTATCTTCTAGTGTGTCTCTATGTATAATTATATAAGCTAATTGATTGGCGGAGGAGAAATTTATTTCATTTGCTTGTGATTATCGGGTGGATTATTGTTTTATCATGTCAGGTGTGTGGCCAGAATCAAAGAGTTTCAGTGATGAAGGAATGGAGCCCATTCCAAAATCATGGAGGGGAACCTGCCAAACTGGGATTGCTTTTAACTCATCCCATTGCAATAGGTGAGTGTTACATATCAACTTGACATGTTTTAGAACCAAGTTTGCATTATTTTCTTATAACCTCACATTTGTGGTCCTTATCATTACTTATAATTATATATTAATAGGCTAAAAATCTACAACTAACGGTCATGATTGTATACCATGTGGATACATGTAAGAAATGGGTTGATGATGCAACTTTTCCCTGTCCTCAATTACAATAATGCACTTTCTATATATCCATTGTTTTCGCTTTTAGACTGGCATGTAACCTTTGTCAACAGAGTTTGGCCTACACGTGACAAGGTTCAATCAGTCAATCTGTTATAGCTCATACAAGAGACCCACTAGAGTTTAACAGCAGTAATAAGTGTTGCTGAAAGAACAGAAATTCTTGTGTGACATTTTTGGCTTTATTGCGATCAAATATGGGGCACAAGTATGAGAATCCTTGTCTGTAATAACCATTATTTTTCTTTTCGGGATAATAAATTGAGTATATCTTAGATAATTGCGTTATAAAAAGTAGTGTTAGGTACCATCTCCTCATCTTGTAGGCCTACTTGGTTGAGCTCTTTCTTCTTTCCATCAAGTCAGGTGGTCCATCAGCACATGGTTTCCCATGAAAAATTTATGCCTTGATTTTCTAAGATAGTTGGCTAGTCTAAAGGTGTTATCATTTTGGCGTGGATGGAGATTCCACTGGCTGCCACAGATACTATTTATCATCTAAAAGCTTCGGGATATTAAATAGAAAACAGATATTGGTTTTACATGAAGCGCAGAGGCTATGAGGCATCATAATAACTCGTTTGGTAAGATTCGGGAGGCCTTCTTGGTGTTTTTTCTTTCAGGTAAAAGGCCTTCTTGGTCCTTGATTATGTCATCATAAATATACCATAAAGTTATCTTCCGCGGGCAACCTGATAGCTTTTGAATGTTCTACGTTTTATATGCAGTTTTATCATATAGATTTGAGTCTATATTCAATTAAGATGATATGCATACCTTCTCTATATAAGTAACTGTTAAATTGATATGAATGTCAAAAAAATCTCACCTTTTTTTGATAGATGAAACATTACACCTGAACTTTGGACCACTTATTAGATGAAAAATTTCGTGCTAAGTGCTAACAAAGAGCCAAAACAATTCCTGTGCATAAATGATGGATGCCTTCGGCCATGGGTTACTCTTATTGGAAAGTGATGTTGTTTTTTTTCTTTCTTTCTTTCTTTCTTTTTAACACATTTGCATTATTCCCGATGGACTTTTCCTAAAAGCCAAAAGAAGGTAATATGATTGACAGCTTCAGGGCCCTCAAATCCCTGTATGATTATCTGTGTGCGTCCTCTTGATTAAAGAAATGATTGTACATTGACTTTCAGAGTTTGTCCACTTCGATCAAACAAGCTAGAGTTATTGTTTTTGGCTTTCTTTCACTTCCCATCTCGTGAACCCTTCTTTATCCCGCCTTCTCCCATTTCTCGAGTCAATCCAACTTTTCATGCCTGTCCACCACGAAGCGTTGGAACTCGTCAAAAATGTTTCTTAGACACAACATTATAGAAGATCCCAACATGAAACAGGCCATATTCATTCTTGTTAGTGACTGAATGTCAAGAAAATAATTTAATATATAATCCATTAATTGTAGAGTTTCACCCCAAGAATTTGTACTCTTGGATTAAATAACTGTTGGACATGTTATCAAAGTCTTTATGAATTTGTACGGAATTGAATGAAATTCATGAAGAATTGGTTTGGAGGTCTCATTCATGGAAGGTCTGTTGTTACCTATCATATGCCTATAACAATGTTCTAGGAAAATCATTGGAGCCAGATACTACATCACCAATTACCTCCGTCGCTACCACCACCTGAATGCCACGGAGGACTATATGTCGCCACGTGACATGGACGGCCATGGGACTCACGTGGCCTCCATTGTGGCCGGCCGTCGCGTCCTTGATGCGGCTGCCTTTGGAGGGTTCGCCCGTGGCACGGCCTCCGGTGGGGCGCCATTAGCCCGCCTGGCAATTTACAAGGCCTGCTGGGCTGTACCTAACCGTGAGAAAGTTGAAGGGAACGCATGCTTGGAAGCAGATATGATTGCAGGCATAGATGATGCAATTGGTGATGGAGTCCATGTGCTAAGCATCTCCATAGGCACCACCATACCTTACCCTTTAATGAAAGATGGCATTGCTAGGGGCGCACTTCGTGCCGTGAAAAACAACATTGTGGTGGCCTGTGCAGCAGGCAATCTTGGGCCTGCGCCGTCTACATTGTCCAATACATTTCCTTGGGTTATCACAGTTGCTGCCAACAGTGTGGACCGTAGGTTTCTGGGGCCTGTTATTCTAGGAAATGGCAACCAAATAAAGGTGAGTGATTAATTTCTTTATTATCTATCTCATGACAATTCTAGTTCATCTTTTACTTCTAATTTTTTTTTTTTTTTTTTATGTTTGGTATTGTCGGTTTTGTCTGATTTTCATTTTGTGATTCTAGGGGCAAACTCTTACTCCAAATAAGGTTGATAAAACGCACCCATTAGTGTACGCAGCAGATGTTGCTGGCTCTAATGTCCGCCCGAACGAAACAAGGTATTTCTTCTCTTACCTTGAAGCCGTTTTCAGTGATAGGAAACTGGATGAGATTTTGCCAACAAATATCCCTTATACATCAATTTCCTCATTGACTTGTTGCGATTGCGTAATGTAATTGTCAATGCAGCCAATGCCTCCCCAATTCCCTTTTAACTGAAAAGGTCAAGGGAAAGATAGTGTTGTGCATGAGAGGTGTTGGTTCAAGAGTCTTAAAAGGCATTGAAGCGAAAAGAGCTGGTGGTGTTGGTTTAATCCTGGGAAACGGCCCGGGAATGGTTGATGAATTGCCAATAGATCCTCATGTCCTCCCTGAAACTTCTGTGATTTATACGGATGCAATGGAAATTCTCAAATACATCAGGTCTACCAAGAACCCCGTGGCTAACTTTGGAGAAGCAAGGACTGTGCTAAACTACAAACCGGCCCCATACATTGCTGAATTCTCTGGTAGAGGTCCAAGTGTGCTCGATCCTACCATTCTTAAGGTAGCAAGAATAATCTCTTACTTTAACGTTCAGTAGCTGTCTACTGTATTACTACTGATCTAAAATTTATGGATCAACAGCCCGACATTACAGCACCAGGACTAAATATACTGGCAGCATGGAGCGGAGCATCGCCACCGACAAAGCTGTCAGCAGATCATCGGTCTGTTAAGTATAACATTGATTCAGGAACTTCTATGGCTTGCCCTCATGTGGCTGCCGCAGCTGCACTTATCAAAGCCATACACCCCAATTGGAGTACCGCTGCCATAAGATCTGCTATCATGACCACAGGTATACTACTATACCTGAATATCCTCGTGTGTCATTTTTGCAACCTGCCATTTATGTACACCTCTTTGCAGCCCATTATTTGTAATGCTTTTTCACTTTTTCAACTGCAGCCCGGACGAAAAACAATCTCGGTCGTCCGATAACTGACCTGTATGGCAACATTTCCACTCCCTTCCAATTCGGGTCCGGCCATTTCCAGCCAGCAAAGGCAGCTGACCCGGGCCTAGTGTATGATGCATCTTACACTGACTACCTTCTCTACCTCTGCAGCTATGGAGTAAAAAACGCTGACCCAGATTTCATATGTCCAAAAGTATCTCCACCAACGTACAATCTAAATTATCCATCAATTGCAATTCCTAAACTCAATGGCACCATAATCGTTAAGAGGACTGTCACAAATGTTGGTGCTCAAAAAAGTGTATACTTCTTTACTGCCAAACCACCTTTGGGGATCTCCATTAAGGCCTCGCCGAATATTCTGTACTTTGATCATGTTGGCCAAAAGAGAGACTTCACTATAACAGTTAGCGCAAGAGATCCAGTGAAGACAAAAAACTATTACAAGGATGATTACACCTTTGGCTGGTACACGTGGATGAATAAATACCATAATGTAAGGAGCCCCATTGCAGTATCTTTGGCATAAGGTCTCGCTGTTATTTGCTTTATCTTTACTCCTTGTTCCCCAGCACAGAATGCAACTTAGAGTCACAGCAGATGGGCAAAGTAAGATTGATCATTGAAAACTTGGAACAAGCTGGGTTTATGGAATTGATAATTGATGGCCTCGTGAGGGCTTTTAATCCGATCTTTGGTTTTTCTTACTCCATCCTTTAATTTAGTCCAAAGGCCAGAATTACCTTTCCCAGAACACAGATTTTCCCTTGAAAACGCACTAGTGATGCCAAATATCAAAATACCGCAATGTTTTTAGAAGCTCAAAGAACATCCCATCTGTTAATGTGCAATGCTAGTTTCATATGCATTACCTCGTAGAGCAATGTTACCGTGTAAATTTTTCACCCTGTACAAGCGCCTTATACAATGCATGATCAGATGACCGCATAATGGATTAAGACACGGTGCAACCTGTTTACATATTGTCAAACAACACACTGAAAACTCATATCCACCTAGAAAATCTAGTGGTAGGTAGGAAAACCTATAAATATTATAAAGCATGTCAGGTGCATTGGTCTGCTAACTATATAATACTTTTTATGTCGAAATATATGAAAATGATATTCTAATTGAGACATAGTTTTAATGAGTACTCTAGTATTATTAGTTGCTCCTTCTCAACGTGTCATGACGAATGTAAATTTCATAACAAATGAACACATAAAAAATATATATATTTATTTTATATGATTTCAATCTTTTTGGCATGAAATATGATTTGTTCAATAACAAAAATACAGGTGGAAATACAAGTACAATTTTATTATTGTGTCACTAATTAAAATAATAAGAGAACTAATTATACAAATAATGTACCTTAAAAAAAGGAAAATATTGTGGAGTATTTCTAATTTCATCAAGATCTGAATGAGTAATACAACCTTGACAAGTAAACAAAGTGCTTTCAAAATCCTTTTAAAATGCCTAGAAATGGTTTCATTCAAGTGTTTAAACTAATCACCAATAATACACAATTGTTTATTGTGACCAACAACATAGTAAAATATTGTTGTTTTTAACCTTAAAAAAAAACTTGGAATTGATGAATAATATTTTCCTCTTTAACTCTTCACTTAAATTGGTAAAAGTTATTTGTATACCTATTTAACATTTCAAACACCCACTCATGGCCAAACAATTTGGAAATTCTTTATGGTATTGGACTATTGCAAGATGACAATCAAGTATGATGCAAGAATTGTCCTACAACTATAACAACATTATCCTTTGAATCTAATAATAGTTATTTTACATGTTCTTCTACTACATTCATCTCAACAAATCTTTAATGCTTTATTATCATATAATGAAGTTCCCGACTTCTCCCTAGAATCTACTAGTTTGTGATACTGAGAGAGAGGGTGAATCAGTATCACCACAATTCGTAATTTGCAGGAAAGTGAACAACTTCAACCTTTTCTTAAAAGCGAACTCTTTCTCAAACTCGACTAAGGTAAATCTATTGCTACCTGCTAATCACAATAGTCCCCAAAGTCACCTTTCAGACATCTTGCCTAATAGACAATACAGATGTTCTTGTTTAGGTCTTCGTTAGGTTATGGGTTGGCTGATACTTTAACTGCGTTCACAACTCAATTCAAAACACAAAACGTAAAGCAAATTAAGGATACACGAGATTTACGTGGTTCCGTCAATGTGACGTACATCCACGGTGGTAGGGACTCTCCCTCTACCGAGACTATCCATTATACTTGTAAATACAGGTTACAATGGATGTCTTTAATTCTCTGCTCCTTTCAATATTGCAATTACTAAGCAAATACAATACAAAGAGTGTCACTTACTGTGTCTACCTTTTTTCTAGCTTGTCTTACTTCTGTTAAATTGAAAGGCTGCCCCACTGCTGCTTAGAAGTTCACCGCAATGCTCTCTAACCTCTCTTGAAGAAGTCTGAAAATACGTTGAGTTCAATGCTTCACTAAATTCCTTCTCTGCGTTGTCTCACACAATTCCTACTTTCATCGTCTTACGGTCTCACCCGTCTCCTTGTCTCACGATCTCATTGTCTCACAGCTCGCCTGTCTGTTTCTCTCTCTTCTCGCCGGATTTCTCTCTTAACGCCGGATTTTTCTCTCTTTCTGCCGAATTTCTCTTTTTGTTCACCCACTTGGCCAGATTTCCTCCCTTTTCTGCTGGTGGTCTGCTTTTCTTCATCCTGCCATCCAGCCCCGTCTAACCGTACCCAGTTTTCTCTCCCATCGACCGGTTTCTCTGTTTTTCCGACCATCAGCTTCTCTCTCTACCGTGTTGTCTCCTTGCAGATCGCTGGTGTGTCGATGGTGTGTCGTTCATCACGGGTTTCTCTCCTTCCGCCGGTCTACTCCAATTTGGCCGTCCAGTTTCCCTTCTCCTTGTCGATCTGGCCGTATAGGTCTTTACCGTCCACCCACCTTCGGCCGTCCAGCCGTGTCGAGTTTCTCACTTCGATGGTCTGGTTTTTCACTCTCTCGTCACCTTCCTCAGCCGTCTTACGTTCAACGTTCAGCCCCCCTTCGACCGCCTCCTTCTCTCTCAACGTATTTGCCTTTTTGCTCGATTTTTCGATCGTCAATGGCTACGTTTTCTTCTCCTTCCCGTCGACGGCTGCTCAATTGTTTCGGCTGTCCACCTTTGTTCTTCGTTCAGCCCGGCCGTCGATCGTCTCTCTCCTTCCCGTCAACAGTTACCATTTTCTCTCTCTTTTCCAAGTGTTTGGCAGTTTCTCTCTCTAGGTTTTGCCCTGCCGTATACACTGTTCAATTTCCAACGACACTGTTCAATTTCCGATAACACTGTTTAATTTTCAACAATACTGTTCAATTCCGACGAAACTATTCACTATAGCTACTCTTTTCTTTTGCAAGTGGTTTCTTCTGTGTAGGGTTTGGTGTTCTCTTTGGTTGGTTGGTTATCTAGGTTTTGCTGAATGATCAATATTATCGATACCCTATTCTTTGTCTTCCAAGACCATTATATACTCTACTCCATGAAATCCTAATAAGGCTTACTTGCGGCGAATTTACTGTCTTGCCCTTATGCGACGGATTTACTTTCTTGTCCTTTCATGTGGCTTTACTTTCTTGCACACTTAAACCTAATTGACAACAATTACAACTTATACAAGCTGTGGGAACAACAATCTCTCCCTTTGTAATTGTTGGCAACATTCACAACAAAAGCCACTATACAGCAGTTTCAACTCCCCCTTTCTTAACAGCTCCCCCTGCACTGTTGCTTCTCTCCCCCTTTGCCAACCAATTACAAATTTGAAAAACTCACAAAGTAGAGATGGAGGATTCATCTGAACTTTAGGCTTGAGGAGGCATCTACATAGATAGACTCAATCTGTGCTTTTCAAACAACTCTGTGAACAGAGGTTTAGTTAGAATATCTGAAATTTGATCTTTAGTGCCAACATACTCCAACTGAATTGTACCCTGTTCCACTTGATCTTTGATAAAGTGATACCGGATGTCAATATGCTTGCTCCTCGAATTTTGAACTGGATTCTTGCTGAGATCAATAGCACTTTGATTATCACAAAGTACACTCACTGGTAACTTCACTTCAACACCTAAGTCTGCCAATTATCTTAGCATCCATATCACTTATGTACATGCTGCACAAGCAGCCATATACTCCGCCTCAGCTGTGCTCAAAGCAACACTGTTCTACTTTCTACTTAACCATGCAACACACTTTGAACCCAAGTAGAAGCTGCAGCCACTGGTTGATTTTCTGTCATCTATACTTCCTACCCAGTCTACATTAATGTATGCTTGTAGTTTAACAAAATCCATTGCTGGATACCACAAACCCATTTCCAGTGTTCCTTTGAGGTACCTTAGGATTCTTTTCACTGCCAACACATGAGATTCCTTAGGATCAGCTTGGAACCTGGTAGCAGTGCACACAGCTTGCATAAGATCAGGCCTTGATGCTGTAAGGTACAGAAGGCTCCCTATCATCTTCCTGTATTTTGTAGGGCTTGTACTCCTTCCCTTCTGATCTTTTGTTAACTTGCAGCCCACTGTCATAGGGGTACTAACAAGTCTACTATCCTCCATGCCAAACTCTTTTAGCATCTCTTTAGCATATTTCGTCTAAGAAATAAAGATACCTTCTTCACACTGCTTTATTTGTAATCCAAGAAAGTACGTCATTTCTCCAATTAATGACATCTCAAATTCCTCACTCATCTTCTATGCAAAATCTTGACATAGCTCAAAGTGATCCCCTCCAAAGATGATGTCATCCACATATACTATGGTTACCAGCTGGCCTTTCTCTAAGTTAAACACATATAGGTTATTATCAACCATTCCTTTTCTGAAGTTCAACCTTATCAAGTACGCATCCAGTTTGTTGTACCATGCTCTTGGGGCTTGCTTAAGACCATACAAGGCTTTCTTCAGCTTGCACATGTGATTCTCATCCTCACTGATTTGTACTTCATCGGGTTGTTCAATATACAACTCTTCTTTCAGGAGCTCATTCAGGAAGGCGGATTTCACATCCATCTGATAGACTTTATACCTCTTGTGTGCTGCCAAAGTTAGGAACATTCTGATAGTTTCTAACCTTGCTACTGGTGCAAAAGTTTCATCAACATCTACACCTTTTATCTGCGTGTAGCCTTTGCAAACTAGCCTGACCTTGTTCCTCACCACCTTGCCATCTTCATTGTGTTTATTCCTAAACACTCATTTCATTCTTATGACATTTTTGTTAGTGGGTCTTAGAACTAGCTCTCATGTATCATTCTTCTCGATTTGATCCAACTCCTCATTGATAGCTTTGACCCAGGCTTTGTCTTGAACAGATTTAGGTTCAACTTGTGAGAGTAAAGCAGTAGCTCCCACAATTCTTCTTCTTGTTGTAACTCCTGCTGATGGATCACCTATGATCTAATCTTCTTGATGAGCACTAATCCATGTTTTCTTTTTCCTTCTACCTTGCCTCGTCTTAGTTGCAAAAGGATCTCTTTCTTCATCTTCAAACTCACTTTTCTCTGAGTCTAAACTTACTTCTTGTTCCTTTTCTTTAGGTTGGTCTGATTCTTCATCTACATTGAAGTCATCTTCTTTTTTGTCCTCAGCTTCTCCATTCTGCATTGTTTTCCAGTTCTCATCTATTCTCACATCACTGGAAGTGATCACTTTTCCCAGCTTATGTAGGAAAACTCTGTAACCTTTTGTCTTTTCTGAGTATCCCACAAAGATGCCTTCATCAGACCTAGCATTGAATTTTCCTAAGTTTTGCTCCTTGTTCTTCACAAAACATAGGCTGCCAAAGACTCTGAGATACTTGGCTGTTGTCTTCTTCCCACTCCATAGCTCATATGGAGTCTTATCAATATTGGGCCTTAGTAATACTCTATTTAATAGATGCACGGCTGTAAATGTTGCTTCTGTCCAAAATCTTATGTGAAGCTTAGATTCCAGCAGTAGAGTCATCGCCATTTCAACCACAGCTCTATTTTTCCTCTCTACCACCCCATTCTGTTAAGCTGTTCTTGCTGCTGCCATTTGATGATGAATTCCATGCTTCTCAAGATAATCTTCAAAAGCTTTATTTGTAAATTCAGTGCCTTGATCTGACCTCAATACTTTGATCTTTCTTCCACTTTCATTTTCAGCCAATCTTCTGTATCTCTTGAAGCAATTTAAAACTTCTGACTTGTGTTTAAGGTGCATGAGGCAGGTCCTCCTCGAATAATCATCAACAAACAAAATGAAGTACCTCTCACCTTTCAACCCTTTTGTCCTCATCGGTCCACACAAATCAGTATGCACAATGTTAAGCACTGCTTCAAAATTGAACTCTTTGGTCTTGTACTGCTTTTCGGCATGTTTTCCTTTAGAGCATGCTGAGCAAACATACTCTCTCTCTCTCTCCTGAGGTCAAGAATGTCTCTGATTGCATGAGTAGTGGTCAGCTTCCTCATGTTCTTCTGTGATAAGTGTCCCAGCCTCCTATGCCAAAGTTGATTTTCTTTTTTTTTGGTGAGTAAATAACTGCTTATCTTGTCCTCATCAATCACATATAAATTTCCAGCTGTTCTCTTCCTGGCTGCAACAATATTGCCTTTTTTACTTTTTACCTGGCAACCTGTTTTTGTGAATATCACTTTATGGTCGTCGTTGCATAATTGGCTGACAGATGCTAGATTGTATCTGAGTCCTTCAACGTGCAGAACATCTTTCAGCTTTCCTTTTCCAATATTCACTGACTCCTGACCACTGATGCTAAGTGAATCATCATTGCCAAACTTGACTTTACCTTCTCTTGATTTGTTTAGCTTTAACAATTTACTCTTGTCTCCCATCATGTGCGAAGTGCATCCACTATCAAGGATCCACTACTTATCCTTGCAATCAGCCTTTAGTGTAATTTCAACTATATTAGCCACCTTCCTTTTTGCTCTATATTCCTTCTTTTGAACTGGCTGAAAGATAGCTTTCTCCTTTTTTTCAACTTTGACTACACCGCTTGTTTTCATTGTGCCATTCAGTGCCTTCTCTTGCTCAGGGAGAAGTATCATGCATCTCTTGGCATTATGGCCATCCTGCCCGCACCTTTCACACTGCTCCAAGTCTGCTAATATAGCAAACTTGTTCTTTGAAATCACTGGTTTGGGCCTCCAACAACAATCCTTATCAATATGTCCTTACCTTTTACAGTATGTGCAAGAACTCATGACAAGTGTTCTCTTCTAGATTCTGTATTGTCTCCCCCTGTATGCAGCATCGTATCTTCTCAAGTTGGAGACATATACTGGCCTTCTCCACTAGCAGTTAATTGCCTTATGACCCCAAACTCCACAATAAAGGCAATGACCTTGAAATTGCCTCTTCTTGGGTCTGATCACAGTTTGTCTTCTTCTGTTCATTACTTGCTGTGCAGGCAAGGTAGCTAGCTTCTTTGCTTGTGTGACTTTTATTTCAGTCACCTTCTTCTCCTTCTTCTGTTCAGTCGTAGCCCTTTACTGGCTGATTTTCTTTTCTTTCTGAGACGTAACAGCTATGGGCTGCTACTCTTTAACCACATACATCATTTTTGGCCCTGGCTTTGGTTTGATAACTGTCTTCTCTTCTTCAGTTATCTCCACTTGAGTCACAGTCTTCTCTTTTAAATTTTATGGCAAAGTCTTCTTTTCTCTTGCAGAACTTGTTTCTCCTACCACTTCAAACATCTGCAAGTTTTTCTCACTCTTATTGAGTTGTTGCTGAAGTCTCAACAACTCTATCTCTATTTCTTCAATTGTTGAAGTCCTTGAGCCAAGCTCTATTGTAAGGTCTTCATATATTTTGATCTATTTTTCAAATCTTCTCTTCAAGTCAATATGTTCAGCCCTTATTTCATCATTTTGACTTTCAGCTTCCTCAGACTTTACTTTAACTTGTTTTATGTGAGCCTCCAACCTTTTTATGGTTCTGCCCCTTCTAATTATCTCCTTTGAAGCTGCTTCCAACTCAGCTTCAAGATCTAGCTCTTCTTCATCAACCTCCTCTTCCTCTTCAGAGGTTAAACTACCACCTTTAGCTGATGCCATAAAGGCATGCTCATCTGATGATTCTTCATCTTTCTCCTCATCAGCTTCTTTTATCTGACTCACATAACTCTTAAATGAGCCTCTCTTCTTCCTCTATGGGTTGGCAGTCCTTTTACTGGACTTCTTTGATTTGAATGATGACCTTCTCCATCTTGAATTCGACTCATCATCATCATCCTCATCTTCATCATCAAGCTTCACTTTGCACTTAGAAGCAAAGTGTCCAATCTTCCCACAACGATAGCATCTCAAGGCCAACTGTCCTTTTCCCTTTTTAAACCCTTTTTTGAATTTCCTTGTGAAGTATGTCAATACTTCACCTTCACTTTCTTCCTCATCATTATCATCCTCACTAAATGATTCTTCCTCTTCTTTTATCTTCAAGTGCTTCATAGCTTTAAAAGCTGTCTCCTTTGATACCTTCGATGTTGAGGAGCTCTCAGTTGACTTTATCTTCATCTCATACGTAATGAGATTGCACTGGAGATTATGCAGAGACATATAATTGAGATCTCTACTCTCCTCTATAGCTGCTACCTTTGAGGCAAACCTCTCAGGCAAAATTCTCATAATCTTCTTCACAACAGATGAGTCTTTCTTGTTCTTCCCATGACTTCTCAGGTCGTTCACAGCATCAATAACCCTAGTGAAGAACTCTTGGATTGTCTCATTTTTCTGCATTCTGAGAGATTTATATCTCTCCTTGAACACTTGAAGTTTAGCCTCCTTCATTCTGCCATCACCTTCATAGATTTTCTGCAATCTGTCCCATATCTCCTTGGCAGATTTGAAGTCCATAACTTTAGCATACTCAGCATCTGTCAATGCTGAAATGATGATATTCGAGGCCTTCCTATTTATCTCAAACTGCCTTAACTCCTCTGGGGTTGGGTCTTTACTTTCTTCCAGAGCCACAAAACCATCTTGTACGCATTTCACCACGTTCATGCCCATGGTTACAAATACCACTTGCATTCTTGCTCTCCACATATGGTAGTTGGTTCCGTTGAAGATTGGAACCTTCTTGCTGTAAGTGGTGCTAGTGTTGGTACCGGCTTCCATTTCTCAATATGCTAAATAAGTCAAACTTCTAGATCCCTTCAAACTAGTACACCAAGCTGTTAAGCTTCAAACTGGTGAACCTGTGCTTTGATACCAATTGAAGTTCCCGACTTCTCCATAGGATCTACTAGTTTGTGATATTGAGAGGAGGGTGAATCAGTATCACCACAATTCGTAATTTGCAGGAAAATGAACTCTTTCTCAAACTCGACTAAGGTAGATCTATTGCTACCTACTAATCACAATAGTCCCCAAAGTCACCTTTCAGACATCTTGCCTAATAGATAATATGGATGTTCTTGTTTAGGTCTTCATTAGGTTATGAGTTAGCTGATACTTTAGCTGCATTTACAACTCAATTCAAAACACAGAACATAAAGCAAATTAAGGACACAAGAGATTTACGTGGTTCTGTCAACGTGACATACATCCACGGTGGTAGGGACTCTCCCTCTACCGAGACTATCCACTATACTTGTAAATACAGGTTACAATAAATGTCTTTAATTCTCTGCTCCTTTCAATATTGCAATTACTAAGCAAATACATGTCACTTACTGTGTCTACCCTTCTTCTAGCTTGTCTTACTTCTGTTGAATTGAAAGGCTGCTCCACTGCTGCTTAGAGGTTCACCGCAACGCTCTCTAACCTCTCTTGAAGAAGTCTGAAAATATGTTGAGTTCAATGCTTCGCTGAATTCCTTCTCTGCGTTGTCTCACACAATTCCTGCTTTCATCGTCTTACGGTCTCACCCGTCTCCTTGTCTCACGATCTCACTATCTCACGGCTCGCCTATCTATTTCTCTCTCTCTTGCTGTCTAGCCGGATTTCTCTCTCTTCTCAGCGGATTTCTCTCTTACCGCCGAATTTTTCTCTCTTTCCACCAAATTTTTCTCTCTTCACTGGATTTCTCTTTTCGTACACCCACTTGGCCGGATTTCCTCCCTTTTTTGCCGGTGGTCTGCTTTTCTTCGTCCTGTCGTCCAGCCCCGTCTAGCCATACTTGGTTTTCTCTCCCGTTGACCCGTTTCTCTGTTTTTCTGACCGTCAGTTTCTCTCTCTACCGTGTTGTCTCCTCGCAGATCGCTGATGTGCCAGTGGTGTGCCATTCCTTACGTGTTTCTCTCCTTCCGCCAGTCTACTCCAATTTGGTCGTCGAGTTTCCCTTCTCCTTGTCGATCTGGCCGTATAGGTCTTTGCTATCCACCCACCTTTGGCCATCCAGCCGTGTCGGGTTTCTCACTCCGATGGTCTGGTTTTTCACTCTCTCGTCACCTTCCTCAGCCGCCTTTCGGCCATTTTACGTTCAACGTTCAGCCCTCCTTCGGCCGCCTCCTTCTCTCTCAACATATTTGCCTTTTGGGTCTATTTTCCGACTGTCGATGGCTACGTTTTCTTTTCCTTCCCATCGACGGTTGCTCAATTGTTTCGACCGTCCACCTTTGTTCTTCGTTTAGCCCGGCCGTCAACCGTCTCTCTCCTTCCCGTCGACAGCTACCGTTTTCTCTCTCTTTTCCAAGTGTTTGACAGTTTCTCTCTCTAGGTTTTGCCCTGTCGAATACACTATTTAATTTTTCGACGACACTGTTCAATTTCCGACAATACTGTTCAATTCCGACGAAACTATTCACTACGACTACTCTTTTCTTTTGCAGGTGGTGTTCTTCTGTGTAGAGTTTAGTGTTCTCTTTGGTTGGTCGGTTGTCTAGGTTTTGCTGAATGCTTAATATTGCCGACACCCTGTTCTTTGTCTTCCAATATCATTATATATTCTACTCCATAAAATCCTAATAAGGCTTACTTGTGGCGAATTTACTATCTTGCCCTTACGTGGCGGATTTACTTTCTTGTCCCTCAATGTGACTGTACTTTCTTGCACACTTAAACTTAGTTGACAACAATTACAACCCATACAAACTGTGGGAACAACATATAAAAATATACATTTTCATAAATGATAAAAAATAATTGTATTTCCATCAAATAATACTTTGTAGAATTGTCATCTTAGTAAGTGTTAGAATTAAATCAAACATATTAGCTCTAATATAAAATAATAGGTCAAAACTACTATAATTTACATAAATAAGAATTCAAAACCATGACAAGATATAACTTGTAACATGATTGCCTAAACATGTCCTAAATAGTAGCATTCAAACACACATACTAATTTAAAAGAAAAAAAAAACAAAAATAAACTTTATAGTTCATATATTTCATATATTTAAGACTTTAATATATAAAAGTTTTGGATATTCAAGACCCAATTTCTCTTCCTTGTACTTGACAACTTCAAAAATATAAATATAAATTCTTTTTCCTTGAACAATTTATTAGCCTTTACGTAAGATGTTTCATCTAGTCCTTCTAACTCATCCAACACGAATACATGCTCTAGGAGATTGCTCTAACATAGTTTCATGACTAGTCACTTCTTTATAAACTTCCAATAATAGAATGTAAAGTTTAACTCATCTTTCTCTCAAATAACTCAAGCTTATTATTTGATTTTTTTTTCTCCAATTATGGGCAAAGTGTTTACCAATATGCTTTAAAATAATTCATTTCCCTTTTGTCGCATTATTCCTAAATTGTTGTCAGTATTAACTCTTTTATCTTGCTAGATATCATCAAAATCATTACCAAGGTTCTCAACCTATTCATTGTTGTCATTGTCCTCTTCCTCTTTGTTAAGACAAAAACTATGAGTTAAAGTATAAGCAAGTTTCCTAAATGTTTTTGTAACCCTAAAAATAGTACATAAGTATTGATAATTTTGGCAACATATTTTTAAGAAAAAATATTCACTTTGCATGTTTGATCACCTATAAATAAAATGATAGGTCATGCTTAATTATATATAATAATACAAATTAGAATTTAAAAAATATATATATTTTTTGTACAAAATATATTACTTACTATGTACATCTTCTCCCATTATTCATTAAAAGTGATAACCATATTGGTTCCAATAGAATAGTTGACTTCTATTTGTTGTAAGATTTGCTTAAAAGTTTTCCAACATCATATGAATCCATTGGATTTATTTTTCAATTATATGTAAGTATAGCTCTCATTCTTTTATTCTACTCCTCTTGAATAAACTTCTAAGTATTAGTTATAAAGGTCATAATTTTTTAAGGACCTTATTTCACCTTTTCTTCCCTCGAGGAAATACAAATTTCCTTAAATTTTTTTATTATATATGGTCTAATTCAACCTTAATCGCCTCATCCTTATTTATATAAAGAAGTTACCTTGATTCTACTATTTAAGTATCTACTATAACAAAGATATATATGTATAGAGTATGCATGTAATTAGTGACAATATAAGAAATTATATCTTCTAAATTCTCACTCCCAAACAATTAAAATATTCAAAATTAAAGCACAAAAATTATTGTTACATTAAAAATCAATGCATATAAGAATATATAAACAATTACCACTAACTAGGTTACAAACCAAATTAAAAACAAGAGTTTTAATAGGTTAATATAACAATAATGGTACAAAACTTTCGATCTTACATAGTAGCCCATAGCAATATAGAATAAAGTCATTAGAACATGGCTCCACATGCCTATCTAACAAATTCCCACTTTGTTATCGAATATTATGAAATAAACAAAAAAAGGTAAAAAATAAAGATACTTTCATAAATCAAATGTGATATTTATGCTTATTGTATTTGAAAACAAAAAGGCTAGAGAAGAAAATTTGAACTTTTATTTATGTTTATTTTATAATTAATAGTTGATCAAATTAAAATGAAAATTGATGAACTAAGTCATTGGAGGAGAAACTAAAATAATGAGCATAACTATATATTAAGGTTTTAGACAATAAAGCTCATCAATAAGCTACCTTTACCTAATAAGCAAATCTACCTAATATTTTAAGCAAATTGAGGGATTAAATCACATTACCCTATCCAAACAAATGAATAAACACAATAACAATTTAAATCAAGAAATCTTGGATGACACATTTGTTTTCATCAATCATTTTGTAACTCTATCACTAATCTAAACAAAACTTAAAATTTCTTGACACTATTGAAAAGAAGACCTTATTATAATATGAAAAAAATAAAAATTAAACAAAGAAAAATAAAGAAGAGGGGGATGATCAAATGGGAAGACTCCAACCAATCATGTTAGATCTATGGCTGTGTTATGTTTGTATCAAGTACTAAAAGTTTTGCACCTTCAATTTGTTTCATA
Source organism: Ceriops tagal (assembly GCA_021533255.1). Lineage (NCBI taxonomy): Eukaryota > Viridiplantae > Streptophyta > Magnoliopsida > Malpighiales > Rhizophoraceae > Ceriops > Ceriops tagal. The sequence goes on along the minus strand of CM038605.1, from coordinate 3,240,398 downwards.
ATCATTTAGAAACTCATGGATAATTACAATATATACATAAACTCATGGATTAAGTAAAATCAAGAAAAAGATGACCCTCGTGACAATGTGGAAGGTAGGTGGTGATGGCAATAACATAGTGACAATGGCGACGGTGTGGGGTGGTAGAGCATCATGAGTCGGTGCCGCGTTAGCTTAGAGGATAAGAGGTAGGGTTTGAAATTGCCAAATAAACCCCTAGTCTTCACACATACTTTTCAAAGATTATTTATGAATTACTAGTAATAAGGGTTATGCCAAAATGGGTTGGGCCCAAGCGCGGTCTTATCACGGGCTTTTCCATCAAGGGAAGGGAACTATAAGCCTAATCCAGGCCCTAAAAGCGTGTTGTTACCTTGCACGGCCTGCTATTATTGACATCGGGCGGCCAAGCCTATTTTACTTGTCTAGAGTGGAGGACTATTTGACGTACTGGGCCTGCTGAAATGCTGGAGACGCCAGGCCAAGCCTGCTGGACTGTTGGGCCTTCGGAGATGCTTCCGACCTTGGTTGTTGGGCCTCTTGGATTATGTATGGTTATTTGTTTTTGTTTTTATTAATATTTTTGAGTTTTAATTTTTCTCTGCATTTTTGTAAAACGATTTTTTTTTATTTTTTATTTTCAAAAGAAAAGTCATGTCTCTGATCAAATGCATATGCCACGTGGCCTTTTTTTTTTTTTATGCCATGGCCTGTTATTTATAAAATATTAATTATTGTGCCCAAATCATGTAAAGTTGATACGACAGTTCGGTATATTAACTATCTTGTAATAAAGTAAATTCATAGATTACGATTCAGCACCTTAGAGGATAAAATTATTAAACTTTGAATACAAAATTAAAAACTTTTAATAATAATATACTAAATAATTGTATTAGAAGCACGAGATGATATTGTCCTATCCTGGGAATGGATGGATGCAATGCATGAAAGACCCGTTGCCGTAAACGCACCTGAGAAAACTCGTTCCGTTCCGTCACACACAAAAAAAAAAAAAATAAAAAAAAAATTCCAGAAACCGAATGTTTAGTGGATGAGATTCAAGTCGTTATCCCCCAAACTCCAAAGACTTTCCAAGTGGTAAAATATTCTTCTGAGGAAAAGTAAAATCAGAGGTGTGTGCTAATCATAATATTCCAAAAGAGTAGTGTACGCCAACTACCTAAAGAACTGAACCTTTCACCATAATGGTTGTTTAGGTTTCCTGTTGGACCACCCCATATTTACATTCATTCGTTTTCGTGATTCTTCTCTTTGTTTTTGTTTTTTTTTTTTCCATTTTTTCTAATCTTATCTTTGGAATCGCAATCAATTAGCATCACGGATCAATTTGAATACATTATAATCTCTAGTGCTTGGTCATCCTTTAGAGTTTCTTCTTTTAATCTTTTCGACTGTATGTCGAGGGAAATTTTGTATATTCTCTTTGAAATAATATGCTGAACATAAAGCTTTTTTAATAGACAAATAAAAATTCTTTTTGAGGGGTCACCGAATAATTTTCCAAATATTAATATTGGGTGAAATTGGCCTTTTAGGTACCTTTTGCTATAGTAAAATTAATATGTCAGCCAATGTACATAAAGTTCTAAACAAGCTTGATGTGCCACAAGAACATGTCTTTTTATGAGGGTCAGGATTCCAAACTTCACTTTCCTAAAATTCTTAAAAAAATAAACATAGATTTAATTGAATAAAAGAATAAAAGGTTTAAGATAAGTTCAACTTTATTGAATTGGGCAGACATTGCTGCCAGCCACCGATGAACGTATGACACATAGTCTTCGAAGTCCAGAAGAAAAAAAAAAAAAAAAAAAACAAAACACATCGAACAAAAATGTGTTTGTAATTTGATACAGTGCTGCTAGCTAGTGTGAATGAGGGTCTAAACTGAATGTGCTTTATAGATCAATAAACATCACTCTTTGTAACCAAGGAAAAAGGTCAAAATCTTCGAACAAAAATGCCCATAATATATTTTGTTTGAATTTCCTTTGGTTATTTAATAAAAACTTTCAAATAATAATGAATATTCTGTATCATTTGATTTTTCTATTTCTCATTTAATTATCATTTCTCTCTCTCTCTTTTTCTAAAAAAAAAAATTTAGTTACTTGTAACAGAAAAGGAGAGAGTGAACCAAAGAGACTTCTCAATTATGCAAAAAGTCATCTTGCAATCACACTGACTAGAACTCAAAGGACTGGCTGTTATTGCTCCAAGTTACAATTGCAAAATCAAAATTATTAGACTTCATGATGGGTGAGATTGAGGTCATTATCATCGTCATCATCGCATGGCACAAAATATCAAGGTGCAGCAAGCAAACTTGTTTAAAACCGACCCACCTAAAAGGAAACCTTGTGTGCAGTCATTGTCTTCGAAAAGAGAACATGCACGTCAAGTACTTTGAACAATTCGAAACAATTGACAAATGTATGGCTAGTGGCTTTTAGCTTTGAGCCACTCGCTTCCTTTGCCTGTTGCCCTATTCTGTTTGCTTTCTCTGGACCGTTGGTCCTCTCTAGAAGGAAAAAAAAACAAAAAAAAAAAAGTGAAAAAGGAAGTATTTAACATATTTATCGACAATACATTTATATAACCACTAGTTAAAATTTTTGGTAAATTGTATAAGATCCATGGCATGCAAATTGCATATGGTCAATAATGTAAGAAAGCACCTACCTAAGATTCCCAAGAAGGTTTTCCACACCAATTGCCTTCCCTCTTTCTGCTAAATTAGAGAAAGAGAATTTAAAAGTTAAATTGGAGAAATAGAATTAAAATATAAATAAATTTTAAAATTTGAAATACGGATATAATCTAATTGCAAAATTTTATACTTAATAATTAATATTTAATGATATCTTTTTTAATATTTAGATCAGGGGTAGCATTAAAAGACAACTTAAGCACCACGGCCATCCACCAACCCAGCTAAAGGCAAATAACTTTTCTTGATAGTGTAGAATTTACAAAAATATTATCTCCTTACAACCTTCACTCAAACTTTCAAAAATTACAAACTAACTCCCATAAATATGTTTTTTTTTTTTTTTTTCTAAAAGTATCCCATGCCTCCAACTTTTTGTTACCTATTTATCCCACTAATAAGTAAAACAATTTTCCTTTTTCATTGCATGAAAAATTATGATTAACATACTTTCAAGCCTCATTTCTCCTCTCTCTCTCTCTCTCTCTCTCTCTCTCTCTCTCTCTCTCTCTCTCCAATTATGTGTACTGCTGATATTTATAAAATTATCTTCCTCCTCGCGTCAATCATTCACGTAAATGAATAATAAAAAGTCATTTATTTTCACAAATAAATCTTATAAACATTTTTTGTAGAAATTAAAATTAGTAAATTTCTTTTTGTTTGACAATCAAAATCAGTATATTATAAGTATGTCAATTATAATACTTATAAATTAAGATACAAAATCACTTAATGATATTTTTTTTTACACTTATTTTTTAATATTAATGTATGTAAATTTTATTATATTAGTAACATAAATTTTTATTTATTAAAGGACGAACCACGAACGGGAGTGACGGTGACAGCCGTGAACGCAAGGCTCCGAACATCGGTGAATTTCATAAGCGATACTGTACGTTGCTTCATGGCTTGGGAGTTTGATGCTTAAAAGAGGAGGGCCCCACTACAATGAATTTGCAAGAAAAAGAAAACAATGGCGTCGCCCCCACGTGGGACCCCTCGAGTTCTCAAAATGGGAGGATAATTGATTAATGACGTCACGTAAAAACACGCTTTGAAGAAAGAGTGGCTTGTCCCCTTCGGACTCATTCTCCGATGGCTGCTCGATGTTGCATAGATTGAGGTGGGACCCCCCCAACTCTCAGGCTGGGACCAAACTTAAGTGGACCCCACTGACACACGGCCGCCACTTCTTCTTCTTCTTCTTCTTCTTCTTCTGCTTCTGAAGCGGAGTATAGGCCGCCGGGCGCGGCCAGCCGAGCTGGGGGTTTTGTGGCTTGCCAGCGAAGCAATTTTCACCTCCAAAATCCCAATCGTTGGAGAGAATCTTACTCCCAATCATTGGAGAGAATCTTACAGCTTTTAATGGCTTCATTCAGCATTGCTACACAAGCAATCTCGACTCTTTGGTTCAATGGATGATTATGGCACAGAATGGAAAATTGTTTTTGTCTACTCTAGGTGTTAAAAAAGTTTGTACATTTGATTTAGAAGCCTTGATTCTAATTCTAAGAATAATTATAAGATTTATATGAACAAATAGATCTATTTGTATTATATAATTAATGAGTGACTAAGTCTTTTAATAATAATAATAATAATAAATCTTAGTTTTCTAGTAGAATAACCTTATTTTTCATTTTTTTAACACAAAAATTTGAATTCTAATATGTGCAACTAGATGTCAGAATTTTGAATTCTGGTTAAACAATATATTTTATAGGCAAATAATTTTATAGGTAAATTCTTAGAACACGTGTAAAATCTACAATTTTTATCATGTAACAAGTTGAGGGACCAAGCCTCCATTACTGAAGTTAGGAATGATGGCATGTATTACATTTTGTGACTTCACGTGGAAATACATTGAGCTTTTGTCAAAGATCTTTCCGGATATAAGCGTAGTAGCGATTGAGAACGAATCTAGCCTAAGTAGGTCTCTTGGGAACCCATATTTGAAACAATTTTTTAAAATTAATCTATATATATATATATATATATATATATATTGTGCTCGAATCACTTTAGGAAAGTTATTTGGTTTTACAAGATAAATAAATAAATGAATGAATTTTGCAAGAAATTTGGGACAGAATATAAGACTTGTAAATATATGGGGCCAAGGAAAATTTTTATGAGAATACGTATAATTTCTCCCAAAAGCCAATTATGGGGAAAATCCAAGAATTTTTAAGGGAGAAATGCAAGGCCAAGGTTTTTAGAGCTCCACATATATTAAAATCTATTGATGGGTCTCAAATGTAACCATCGCTTTGTGAATATTTAAGTGCTATGCACACAAAAAAAAGGAAAAAGCAAAAAAAAAAAACTTATAAAAATTGGCTTTTTAGTGAAAAAAAAAATTTAAGACATCAAATCTGTAGACCATTTAACATCAAGGGCGGATTCAATTCATTTGAGTTGTTTCTTCATGCTTCCAATCCAATGTGCTTTTTTTAAAACAAAACCTCGGCCTTGTTAATTGGATCAAGAGACAAACCATGGGATTTCTTGTCGTTGGAGACTTTTCGAAATAAATGTAGTTATAAAATGAAAGTTATAAAGAAAATGTGGTGTACTTTAAAGGGAAGCATTGTAAAAAGAGTGGTAATCATTTAACAATGGCGTTAACTAGGAAAAGAAATGTCTATTGGTAAATGACTTGTGGTATAAGACAACCGCGTTGAAGTGATGTAATCTAGTGAAGGGTTGTAACTAAAAACTACGGCTATTGTTAAAAAAATGTATCCCTAAAATTCATGTTTTTTTTTTTTGATTTTTTCGAAGAGGTTTACTAAATAGATGTGTCTTTTCATTGATGTCTCGGCATAACTAAAAAGATATAGCACTTTACCCATTTGAGCTTAACTGCAATGGACTTTAATTCTTCCATACACAAATTTCTGTTACAAACTTCCATTTCTACTTGCTATGAATTGTTTTATGGACTTTCGTAAAACAATTTACTGAGGAGATTGTGTTTAAATTTCATGATAGTCTAAATACAATATTGTGAGTGGCTACAAGTTTAACATTGTTTGTGCAGATGTAGTTATACAAACCTTTTTGGCAGGCTATTCGTGAATTAGGTATTGAATTACATGTTCAAAGTGAAAAATCGAGACAGTAGGGTGTCGTGTTATTAACTCCAAAATTTGTATAAAAGGAATTCCTTCTCCTCCTCCTCCTCCTCCTCCTCCAACCGAAAAAAAAATAAACAGAGAGAGTGAGTGGTGGGATGATGAGCAATACTTTATGGAAAGCAGCATTTGCATCATTATGCCTTGAAACTATATGCAGTTCTAATTAGACCTTGAAGTAATTGACTTCAAACTTAAAGGTATATGGTTGAATATTTTTACCACGAAATTGAGCTCTGAATCAACTCTTCACTGGATCATTTAAAGGAAAAAAAAAAAAAGAAAGGAAGTTGCTAGCTGGGTGATTTATGCCTCTTTGTTACTCGGATTGGCATATTCCTATGATGGATTGGATTAGGACTATAGCAAGAAAGCTTCACACACTTCAACTTCTTAATGTGATGCTGAATTTGAATTCAACGATAGATCAGTTAGATAAGGGGTTTTTTTTTTTCTTCAAACTTTCAAGACGATTATATCACGACATTCAAATTTAGAAGTAATTGTCAAGATTCATCCAATAGAATGCCATATTAGCTTTAATATGATAAGACTTGCTTGAAAAAAAAAAAATACCAAGATAAATAAAAGTCTTGGATTTATAATCACTGTCAAAACAACCCACTTTCTTTTCAATGAAACCTGCCCCCAAAACAAGGTTAAATTCCACACTCCACAGGAAAAAAGCCCTTAAGCCAAATTAGTCAAGTCAAAATATTAACTATACAAGCTAAAAAAGAAAAGGAAAGCGCCGTCTGCCTCAAGAAAAGCAGTTCACATTTAGGCACCCCCGAGTTGCTAATTACTTGCATTCGGACACACAACTCACAAGGAAAGAAAAACCCACACCACAACTTCAGAAACGTGCCTACAAGACCCTAGGTGTGATTGGGTAGTGAACGTGTTCCTTGTTTTGCAGACCAAGTTTTGAATTTTTTTTTTTATCTTTTTGTTAAATCCTAAACAAGTAAGTTTTAAGGATCATCTCCCCTTAATTGCAGGGCTGGAATGACCCTACTCCACATGGCGCATTTGAGATCCGTCATCTATCTCGTATTTCATCTTTATAAATACTCAAAGACCTCCTGAGTCTCAATTTTGCAATATTCTATGAAAACTAACTTAAACATCGAATTGTTGATGTCAAACGCCTCAATTCTGCACTTCCATAGCCTTTCGTTGTCTTGCATGCGATCCAGCTCGTTGGATACATAACTCGTCAAATGTTAATTGCGAAAGCTGTTTTATATATAATATTTTGTTAACCATGACATAAAAAAGAAAAAGAGTATCGCAAATTTATGCCTACAAAGATTGGAAAAATAAAATCAAATAATTTTCCCTAGCCTGCTTTTTAGGAGAGAGAAAGGGGCACGAAACTTGCTAGAGAGAGAAAGCGGGGACCGCAATCAACGCCCTTACAATGACGCCATCTAACAACACAAACAACCAATAGTGTACTAAGCACGTCTCACAATCTTTCCCTATAAATCCCATTCCACCATTTGCTTCTCTTCTCTTCAAAACTGTTGCATACCCCAACAAATAACCCAAATCGCTACGGGAATAATTTCCTCCGATTTCTTGCATTTTTTCCTTTGTTATATGGCCGAGGAGTTTCAAGAATCCGAGGTAATCTTCTCCGACCAAGACCACCACGACAAGAGCAATTCCAACATCTATTACTTTGGCTGCCGGGAAATGGAAGTGGTACCACAGCTAGACCAACCCAACTGGCCTCTGTCGTGTAACAACAACAACAACAACAACAAAATGAAGCAGAAAAAGATGGGTTCGGTCCCGGTCAATATTCCAAGTTGCAATAATGTGTTCCAATTTGTCGATGACGATGGAGTTGACAAGGAAGACGACGGCGGCGAGATGGTCCCGCCGCATCTCATAGTGGGGAGACGGATAGAAGGGAAGATAGCATTCTCGGTTTGCGCCGGAAATGGGAGGACTTTGAAGGGAAGATATCTGAGTGAAGTCAGGAACTCAATTCTTAGAATGACAGGATTTTTAGAAACATGATGGTGGTTAACTAACTGTTGTTATATGGTTAATTGGGGTTTTAAGCATTTGTTTCACGTCTTGTATAGAAGAGAATCAAAGGAAAACTCTGTGCCTTTCTTGTCGTGTAACTTTTTTTTTTCTTTTTACTTCTGAAATTAAAAATCTTTATTGTGATTCTTATTAATTGTGGCAGAAGAAAACAAAAAAATGTATATATATATAGATATATCTAGATAAACGACTTAGAAAGTGAAATATTGGTCGGTTCGTTATTGTAATCTGTGTACATTACATATTGATTGATTGGAGTTATTGTAATCTGTGTGCCATATTTGCACAAATATGTGTGCTCAAGCTTGGCGAGCAGGGAGGTTATGGCTTCTGCCGCTGAGGTTGTAAGGACGCTGAGGTGGGTCAGCGAACCGATCGCATCCTCTTGCAACTCTGCGTTGTAGATTTGTCGTGATTTGGGACCTAGCCCGACATGAAGACCCGCCTTTTTGATTGATAACTTTTGAGTGAGAGAGAGAGAGAGAGAGAGAGAGATCTCTTTTCTTTTTTATTTTGTTTTTCCTTCAGAAAGTCTATTTATGATATAAATTACACTGTATTTATTTATATCCACCAAATAATGTGGCTAGGCAATGGGTTTAAACTTTAATTTGTTTTTGGATAGAAGCCCAAATATGTGTAGGTTCTTAACTTAAAGGTTGGGATGAGAAGATCTAAGTGCGTTTGGGGAGAAAATGAGATATTGCCACGTCATGCCTAGTTTCTTTCTTTCTTTCTTTCTTTCCTTCATTTTCTCCACACAAAGAAAAAAAAACAAAAAAAAACCCCGTACATATTAAAAGGGTCTAGAGGTTGCTGTTTCATTGAGTTTTATTAAAGAGCCTTCGACGCCAACGCTTGACTTTTAGGGCAGTAAATATAAAGATAAGGACGAACAAAATTAGCTGACAATTTCATGTTTCGTTTCAAACCTGATTGAATTACGGATATTCCGGTAAAGAAGCAAAGGATATATTGGTGCCATGTGAGTAAATTCTATAACAGTAGATGAAATAGGATTGGGCTACTTGTACTTTTATGAATTGAAAAGTTATTGCATGTTTATGGCAAAAAGACCATTTTCTTTAACAATAAAATAACTAATGTGTTTGCCAATAAATATGTTGGAGTCAGCAACCGGGTTCCGATCTCTTGGGTCTCCAACCATTTGATGTCACCCGGAATCTAGGGGGCCATAGGACCTGATTTTAAGCCAAGTAGGTTTTAAATAACCTTGTGGGGTGGAGCCATTAGCATGTAGTTGTTAATCCAATTGATCTCTCTCTCTCTCTCTCTCTCTCTCTCTCTCTCTCTCTCTCTGTTTTTTTTTTCTTGGTTGCAGGATACTACTAGATGATCCGAAGCTGGTAAAAGCTGCATGGGGTTAAACATGCTTAAAATACTCATTTCCCTTGTTTATATTAAGAGTCATGGTAAACTTGAGATGAGAATGAGATAAGGTAATCGTGTTTGGCCTAACCCAAAGCCTTAAGTTTGAATGCTTCAATTGTGTTGTTTGCATTTTGTTCATCGACAATTTTATAACTCCAAATCACAATTTTTAATGGGTAACCATGTGTACGTGTTTGTGTTTGTGTGGTTATTATAGTTAAAAGGATTGAGAATGACATGCCTATTCTAGCTCAGTCTTGTAAGGGAAGACACTAAAATGGTTTCATTATTTAGTCAATTAATTTATAGTCAGGTAGATGTCAGTTAAAGCTAATTAAGGAGAGTTTTGTACGTCTATCAATGTCATTTTTTTAAAGTAAAATTTATTTTTATTAATTTACAACATAAGTTTATAAAAATTTTCTCCTAGAATAGAATGAAATATACTTAATTATATAATATAGTATTGAAATTAAGTATTCAGGAAATTAGTGTATTTTTATAATTATTTTAAAAATTATTTATAATAATTTTTCAGTAATATTATAGACAATAAAACTTTTGATGGAATATTGAAAATATCAAGAGAAAAAAATATATGTAAAATAAATACCAAATTTTTAATATTTATAGAAATAATAATGAATTTTAATCAATAGTAAAAACCTAAATATTAAATAAATAATCATAACTTCAAATTTTAAAAGTGTGACTTTTTTTATTTTTTTGAATCAAATGCACTTAATTTTGAGTCAATTCGCTATTTATAATTTAAAAGTTTTAAATTTAAAATTCACCGGGCATAATTTTTATTTAATTTTTTTAATCACACTTATTAATCATTGACACAATAAATTATAGTTTGGTACAATTAAATTAGTGGTTATATGATTTTATACCCACACAATTTACTTTAATTTAAAACTCAAGTGACATAATTTTTTATACTTTTGTTTTTATTTTAAAAAATAAAAATGATTTAGTAAATAAAATTTTAATTACTATGACTACCAACCTAATAAGGGCAATTTAAGCAACCAATTAGTCTTTTTTTTAAAAAACAAAAAGAGAGAGAGAGAGAGAGAGAGAGAGAGAGAGAGAATAACTGAATAAAATATTTTTTAAAATAATAACGATAATATATTATACGGAAAGATTTTTTTTTTTTTTGGAATTAAAGACAGGTATCTTAGTTGATAGACACACGTGAACACCAATGGCGGGATGTGTAGGCGTTAGGCTCTCTCGTCAGTAACATGTGCTTCTGCTTTAATATAATGTCAACTGTTTCCAACCTCCAGAATAAGAGCCACATCAATTCGGTCAAAAAAGAGCCACATCAAACGTCTAAAAACCGCAAGTGGGGTTCGGTCTGCTTCAGGTTGGAATCCCTCAACAGTGTCCACTTCCATGTATAATGCAATTCAGTAATTACTGTAATTGATATATGAAAAACTTGCTAAGAGTTATTACTCTTCAAACAGAGAGTTTTTCTTTCTTCTTTTTTTTTTTTTTTAGTTTTTCCCCCGGAAAAAGTTAAAGTCAAATCAAAATGTTAATGGGTCATTTTTAAGTTAAGCACGTAAAAATGATAAGTGCTATTATCATAACTTTTTTTAGTGTAAATAAAAAAAAGAAAGAAAGAAATTGTTTCGGTTTATAAAATGACATTAATGCCCTCCATGCAAAAACTAATACATAATTTGAAGATTATTATTATTATTATTGTTGTTGTTGATTTTGTGAATCACATTGTGGAAAATAACCTTTTCAGTAAGAATTTTCGCTTTTACAATAATATGAATTTTTATTAAAATAAAAAATAATATGTATTTTTTGCATTTACATCTCCTCTTGCTCATTAAACTGGTTGACATTCTTTTATATATTATCAAGCAAAAAAAATAAATCACACCAGACCGAATGATTTTCCACCAAAAAAAAAAAGAAAAGAAAAAAAAATGAGAAATGGGAATTATTGAAAATGTAGAACTCATTAACATGGAAAGATGATGCAATTAAAATTATATATATATGAAAAACAGCTTCTACCATGCGCTTTTACCAACAAGAACATCTCGGTAAAAACACTTCAAATGACTAAATCATGCACACAGAAGTGGTTCGCTGGGCTTTCTGGTCGTCTAATGGCCCCGCACATCAAGCAAATTTTAAACAGTTTGTTATACACCCCACCCGGGAGTCCTCTCTCATTACGAAGACCAAAGCTCATTTCAGTGGAAAAGAAAACATGGGTCCATTAGATTTGAGTCAGGTAATACTTACAAGGTTTTACTCTCTAGTCTTGCACAGTGAAAAAATGATTGTAAAAGTAGGCAAAATAAGAGCCTAGCTCTACTTCATTTCAATTCCTTAAAACTGAAGAAGGGTCTTTAGGAAATGGGTTGTTTTCCCTTTTGTGAAGAATATTCGTGAAGGAGGCCAGCTGCTCTTGGATTCCAAGAGTGGTATTGACGTCAGTTGGAGTCTCTATTGCTATACAGGCACCTTAAGATAAACCCAGTTCAGTGAATTCTCATTGATTTTGTACACATCTAAAAAAACAAAAAAACTTAATTATTAACCATTGTTTTATGACTACGTGACGTAGAAGACAACCATGTGATAAGAGTTAATGCGTTTTTGTCACTTGCACACATATATATACAGCCTGGAATATGACCTAGTACACTTAAATATTTGTCCAGCCATTGCCTCCCCCCCCCCCCGCCCCAATTGTTTCTGATTATAGGTTCATTGTCCCTTGTCCTTACTTTTTCATATATAATAACGAACGATAGTTGGCACAGTTTATTCTTTCTTTCTTATATGAAAGTCTACTCTTATCATTAAAAAAAAAAAAAAAAAAAAGATTTTGATATCATATCTTTGTCCGCTACAAAGACTGTCTCTAAACTTTCTTCATTGCCTTACTGTGCTTGGCCAGCCCTTGAGTTAGTTTTAGTCTTGGAGAAGCTCATGGCAGGTTTCTATTAACATAAATTTATTTGATTTAGGCCTTGTCATAATCAATTTACTTGTATAATATGTTCTTGTTTTACTTCTTTTTTTTATATATATATATATATTGTTATACTTGTTAAAATTATTTATAATAAAATCAAGTCAACTTATTCTTAGAAGTGAAGATTAGGTGATTAAAGTTGAATCAATAAATACATCGTAAAAAAGAAAGAAAAAAAAAGGTTAAAGACCTCTTTATTTTCTTGACGATAAAAGAGATAAAAATAAAGAAATAACAAAAACTATCACCCTTTTTTTTTAATCAATGTTTGACAGACTATTTGAAATAAATTAGCCAGGAAAACCAATACGACTTATACTCAACTCCAATTAAAGAACAACTTAAATTGATTTAGAGCTTATTAATTTTTACAAAAATCATCCAATGAACAAAAATTAGTGCAACCAATATAGTTTCAATTTTTGACAAGCAATGAAAAATGTTTGTTTAGATAAATGTCGTATATAAATGTTATATTTCAAATTTTTATATTGTGAGATATAGTATTATTTATAATTAACTAATATTTATTATTTTATTTTGTAGGAGATAAGAAATGCAAAAAGTATATAAAAAAAAAGATTATCAAACTTATCAAAAGTTTCTCATAAATTTTAGGGATACAGTAGCAATTGAACGACATACCTATGCTTTAACTCAGAGTCCCTCTGTTAGTGAAGAGGGAGATAACAATGACAAAAATAAAGAGTTTGAAGAGGTTGGTGCTAATGCCGACGATGATTAGCAAGATAAAAGGGTTAAGATAAGGCATAGTTCAACAACTACTCGGAGGAAAGAATTTGACTTGGTTTAGAGTACATTAGCTAACTATTTGACCTAGATTGGAGAAAATTTAAAGAAAAGCATGAGTTGTTCAAGAAGGAAATAGGTCTAACTTCACATGATTTGTTAGTTGTGAAAGATATTCCTCGAGGCCTACGAATAATAAAGTGCATTCTCTTGAAGTTTGCATAGAGGCACTTGAACAAATGAAAGGGAAATATGGAACTAAATTGTTCAAAGAGGAGGACTTTATATGTATGTTCCTAAATATGTCAAAAGCAAGAAAGAAATAGTAGGTTCTAAATATTACAAACTATAATATATTTTAAGTGTTTAGAATTATACAATTTATTAGTATGTGTATTTATATGTTTTTGTTAAATAATTTTATGTAACTATTTTATATATTTCTGTTTAATCTCGATTATGGTATTTTAGAATAATCAATAATAATAAGTTTATATATATATATTGATGATAATACAATTAAGTCAATTTCTTGAGATGAATTTAAAAGAACATGACATTGAAGATTTGTTAATAAATTCAAATGATCATATGGAAAGAATTGTGGTTGCAAACTTTACCCTAGGCTATAATGACTTGCAATATTGAGACAAAGACTTCTATACTATTTCGTCATGAATGGGTGGTTGAAACCTTGAATGATTATCCAGAACTTGTATTGATTTGTTTAGAATAAACAAAGAAACATTCATTAACTTATCTGTTCGTAATCATTAGTATTATGACTTCCAAGTTTATGCCTGTGCAAGAACAATTAGTAATATTTCTCCATATTGTTGGTCACGATGAGTGACAACTTGTTTTTTATGATTAAATGCAACACTAAATTAAAATTATTTTCAGAGGCTTAAAAAATTTCTAAAAACACTTTGTTCACTTGTTAACATTGTAATTTATCCATGAAATCTTATTGAAGATCTGCTAAAAATTAAGAACAATTCAAAATATTTCTCCTTTTAGGGTACCAACTATGATAATTTATTCACTTGCTTTTTAATTACTGCTTTGAATAGTGAATTTGTCATTTTTTTAATTAGTAATATTCTTTTTTCTTTTTTTTGTAAATTGTTAGCATGATTGTGTGGGAACAATAAATGATACTCATATTTTATGGGCGTATTCCAGTTGCCAACTAAATCTCTTACCGTGGAACGAAAACCATACCCACTCAAAATAAATGATGTAAGAATACTTCTAAAATTGTATCTCAATTAAAATATCTTTTTTTTTTTCATCCCTCAATAGAAGAAGTTTTATTTAGTTAATTTTGTATTTATGTACATGCCCCCAGGTTTCTTAGTCCTTATTGTAGGGAGTGATGTCACTTAAATTATTACAAGCATAGACGAAGATCTTAAAAGTAAAGAGTTGACATTTGAAACCCATAACTTAAAAGGGTGAATGTGCAACGTTGTTTGAAAGATTGACATAAAAATTCATATTTTATATATATATATATAGAGATACGTGTA
>CM038605.1:3158684-3225355 GCA_021533255.1 Ceriops tagal | reverse complement strand
TGTAGGAATCATGAGTTATTATATATATATATATATATCATACTTCTTTGTCAAAATTAAAATTGATTTGTCTTGCGTCATCCAAGATTACTCCCTTATCCATTCTATAGAAACAGCTAAGAATTTTAGGAATAATTATTTTGTGAGATGATCCCTCCAACTCACGAGGGACTGAGTTGGCGAGTTACAGATAATCAGTTTTGATATTTAAATTATATAATCTTTCAGATAAAAGAGAAAGGGTAATATTATAGTTAGGAAACTGTTCCAAGTTTGAAATTTTAATGTACTACGGGAAAAAGTTTTGTGGGACAAAAAAAATGGACACACCCACTGAAAAAAAAAAAAAAGACAGAATTAATGCAATTTCAAATTTGATGTGTAGACCCTAAATGCAATCTTATCTTAATACAACTTTTTTTATTTTTATTTTTATGTCTTTGATAGTGCCTATTCTTTATGTTCTTGTATTGACACTCTTACGCTATTATTTGTTGACTCTTACTAGTTGAACAGATTAGTAGTCACACAATCTCATGTTATAATGACATTGTTTTGATTAGTTTTTTTTTCTTTATCTTTTTTTTTGGCATATATAATCGTTCCCAGATGTTTTCATCTTCAACAATATTAATCGATGTATTGTACTTGTTGTGTTTGGCAAAATTGAGCTCTCTTCGAGTCCAACATGAAGAGATATCCTTTCCTTAAAAAAGCACATTTTCTCGCCAAAACGAGCATTTGGCATGTTTATAGCTTCCTTAAGATTCCTTAATCTAATGTAAAACAGAAAAAGGAAAGCCCGCGGTATTCAGCTCCCACACTTCACATGAACTCCCTCTGATATATGATCATACTTCATTGTTTTTTTCTGAAAATTTTTTTTAACGTCCTCTACGATGGTCATGTTAAATTGCTAGTGCCTCAAAATGAGTATGAAGTTCATTTCATAGGTTATCTTAAGAAAGGATAAATTCAAGAGAGATGACATTACCATGACCCTTAATTACATACTCGTGATTTTGATGATTAATCTTAATTATATGTCAAATAATTAAAAATATCTATTTAATAGTTATAAGAGTGTTACTGAACAATTTTTTATAGACTTGCATCTCTTTCTCACTGCATTCATACCATATTTTCGAACAATTATAATCCTTCATATATTCTTTTCTATACTTTGGCATCATCCAAAAAGAGAAGGAAGGCATCCATATTCAATGATTGAGGTCAATAGATACATCGAGAAAGTGACACATAACAGAGAAAGATACGTGTTGGTAAGAACTGCCACCGTGGGTTGCTCCATGGACCATGATACAACAGGAGTGCACTCTAAGAATTAGGAATCATTATAATGCACTTTACGTTAGGATTTTGATTGTGACATCTAATGTAAAATTTTTCTGTGACTAGTATGGAGTTTTTGAACTATTTGATACATGGGTCTTGGCCTCTAGAACTAGTTTTCTATAACTAAACTACTTTAATTAATTCAGGGGGTACTGTTGATTATGACATTTAACTGTACATTACATGAAGCGTTCATACTTGTTTTCCTGGATTTTCTGCACCTTCCTTTTCTTCTGGCTATATAATGATGCACTTGCCAAAGATGTTTTGTGTGAATGACGATATCTTGACCCCTTCGTACCTGATATCGTTTCGCAAATTTCATAAACAATTCAGCTATTATTTTGAGTATATTGCATCTCATGAAATTTTGACCATATCAATTTTTTAGCAATTATAATTCTTCATAACTTTGGAGTTTATGTTACAATTAAGAAAAATAACTTAATCTAGTGACATGGTTATGGAATAATTCACAGAACTTTTGTTTTTCTTCTTACCAATAGACCCATTTAAGTCTCAAACTATATAATAAAAATAACTCTTCTAATTTTTGTAAATCTCATGTATCTCTTTCCTCCCCAATTTAAACCTACCTTGTAAATATTGAAATGTCACCTTGGACTAACTATAAAAGGACTCTGGTTGCCCCTCCGCGGCCATAAATTTAAGCCTGCCAAAATGGTTTGGTTTCCCCCTCAATCCAGAGTCTGCCACCAGCTCAAAAATTATATCTAACAACGCAGTTCAACACCTGCTAAAAACTTATTGCCAATCTGGAGTTGGCTCCCCACACTTTTCTAAAACTCAACTTTATAATTGATGGTATAAGATTTATCTGCATTATGACTTAAGAAAGTGTGTTTATCATCTCTATGAACATTCAAATGAAAATGAGGCGGCTAAAGGTGGAGTATAATCAAAATCGCTATTCTGTTTTTAAGCTTGAAGTGAAAGATGTGAAATTTTCATGAAAAATGTCGTTGTAATGCATGCAAAAGATATTAACAGCACATTATTGAATCTCAAAAAATAGTGTTAACTCAAATAAACACTCGAAATTCAGAGTTTCTGGGACGTGAATACTAAGAGCATGTTTGATTAAAAATAGTTTTATTAAAAAATGAGAGTGAGAATGAATTTTAATAAAAGAAATTCCCATTCCCATTCTCTTATTTATGGGAATAAGAATTCCTTATACATGGAATTATCATTTTTTTTACTTCTCCTTTTAATTAATCACATTTTTATTTTCTTTTTTTTTCAAAATATGATAAAATATTAACTAATATATTTATATGAAATAAATACGACAGATAAATATTATAAGTAAAAATATAATAATTAAAGTATCAATAATATACATACATACACACATATATATATGGTGTAATAATAATAATTATTATTAGTACTATAATGACAAAAAAATTTTAGAGATTATAAAATATTCAAATTATTAATTAAAAAATTATTTTTACTATAAAATTGTTATGTTAACATATTTATTTTAAATTTTCATATTTATAATTATTAATTTTAATTATTGTTATGATAAATATTGTTATTATTAGAAAAATTCATTAATATAATTTTTATTTATAGTTATATAATAATTAAATATGTTGTAATAACTTTCTAATTTAATTTTTTTATTATTATAAATATGGTTATTATTAGAGACAATTTTTAATATAAATTATATTTATATTTTTATGGTAATTATATATTTTTAATTATATTATTATTTATCTTTTTATAATAATTTTTTATTCTTATTTTGATTTTGAACTTAACTAAAGAGCTATAAAAGGAATTTGATTTTGATTTCAATTCCGATTCCAAAATAAACTAAACATGTCATAAAATTTATTATTTCATTTCCTATTTTGATTCTATTTTAATTTTTATTTTAAATTATAAACCAAATGACTCCTAGGAAACATATATAAGAAACTGGAGATGGGACCATGCGTGAGACATGATTGGATAATATAAGATGAATTGATTTGATCTTATTGTATATACACTATATAAGATTGTTATATCTTTTACTATCATTTTGTCTTACATGCTTAATATACTCTTAGAATATGATATAATGCTGAGAAATTGATGTTGAATTAAAAGTATGTATTCTAAGTTATAATTACAAAGTTAAAATTCTGGTGTTTATTTTTTTGATGAACTAAAAAAAATTCCTCTATTCAATGCCCTTTTTTTGGGAAAAATATTTTTTTTTAGCATGGTTTTAAAGAATTAAGGGTATTTTGATGTAATAAATTATGTACGTTCATCTTTACATTTGGATTGTTTCATATCACCCCATGGCCTTTAATACTAACAGCTATTAGTAAAAATAGACAAAATTTTTGAAAATATATTTGTGTCCTCATATGAAAATTAAAATTAATAGAACCTAAACATTCTAACCCTAATGCCTCGTATTCTTATCTTTCCTCTCTTTTAATCTCTTTCTCTCTCTCTCTCTCTCTCTCTCTCTCTCGTTCCTTTTGAACCCAACGAAATCTATGGAGTTAGAAATAGTAAATTAGGAACCTTTTGTACATTAATTTAGTTTTTATTAATTACAATGAGAAGTTTTTTGCTTTGACTTTTTTACGATTTTGTAATAATTAGTTTTTCAATCACTAATTAGGATTAGGAACCAATTTTTAGTGTTTGGTAAATATTATACTTGTTACTTTATTCTTTGTTTATGATTTTAAAGTTGTTTTAATTATTTTAGTGTTTTTGATGAAGTTTTTAGGTTTTTTGCTAATTAAGTATTTTGGATTATTTTTTTATTTTAGTGTTAAATTAATTAATTTATTTTTCTAGGTCATGGGTTCTTAATTAATTTATTTCCTTTTTATGTCCTTTGTGTTATCAAACACTACGATTAAATTTGTGGTCCACCATGAAGACAAAGTACAAGTGGAAGTCATTCTTGATTGAGATTACATTACTTTTGTTGATTTGATAAGAATGTGCAAGCTCCTTTTTGACTTAGGTCAAAAGAGATTCACATTAATAGCCAATGATGGCTTATGCATCCAAAATGACATGGATTTGCAAAGGGCCATTAATAAGGAGAAGACTAAGAAAGTCAATTTCCACTTGAGACCTAATTGAAGAGTGAATAGCTTGCCATTCATGCTTCCCAAACTTAGTCAACACAAAAACAAGAGTTGTAGTTTGATAGAATTGAGCAATGTGATGGTAATGTCTTTAATCCTCCTTCCAATAGTGATAATAATGCTAGTAATACAATTGAACAAGGTATTCTACTTATTGTGAGTGGTGTTACACTTAAGGCTCCAATCAAGAGTCTTAAGTTTAGGAACTTAGCTTTGTAAATAACAAGTAGTTTGTTGCTTTAATTGTTGGTGATTTTTCTATGTTAAATTAGTAATCATTGTATGATTTGCATGTTTAAGGAATTATAAATGTTGTTGAAAAGCATTTCATAGAGGTCATCCATAGAAAATATGCTAGGCATATTTATTTAAATTTTAGAGCACAATGACCTAGTATGGAGTCATGGAATTTACTTTGGAAGTCTTATAAAGCCAACTGTTATAACGATCACATCTTGCAATGATATCCCTATAAAGTATCTTAAGAATATCTTGCAAATTAGTGGTGTAGGTGATTATTTGATATTAATAGTAAAAGTGACCAAACCATTGAAAACATGACAAAGTCATTTAATAATTAGGTTAAAAAGTTAGAGAACATAAGAGTGGAATTGATGGTTTAAATGTATAAAAGATATGTTAATGCTACAACTTAGAGAGTAGAGTAACACTTGTTGAGCCCATCTTTGATGGCTAATATAGGATTTGTTGTCAGTACCATCTCACACGATTATATGTGTTGATTTGATATTATGAATGCCGTTAAGTTGTAGTCAGGTCATTGGGAGAAATTGGTGATGATAGGTCAACCTTGATGTTGAAGAGTCAATGTTGACCATGACCCTAAATTTTAGGGGTCTAGATTGACCATTGACCCTAAATTTTAGGAAGTAATATTGATCATTGACCTTAAATTTTAGGAATCAAATTTGGCCGTTAATTGTAGGGCAACATGTGGGAATTAATGATGATCGTTGATGATCGTGTAGCCCTAATCTCAATGCTTTATAAATACCCTTATGTGTCTTGTAAGAAGAGTGTGTGCTGCAGAAAATTGAGAGAGTCGACTAAAGAGAAAGGTGAGTGGCAAACCTAGGGAAAAAGAGAGGTGAATTGCAAAGAGGAGGTAGCCACCAAGTGAGGGGCAGCCGACCAAGGAGAGAGCAGCAGCCACCAAGGAAAAAAAGGCAAGGCAGCTGGCCAAGGAGAGGAAGAAAGAAAGCAAGGGGCAGCCGGCCAAGGAGAGTGCAGCAGCCACCAAGGAAAGAAGGCAAGGCAGTTGGCCAAGAAGAGAGCAACAGCATGTTCATGAGGCTTCCCAATAGCAGCAGCACGTCCAGGAGGCTTCCCTATACCAGCAACATGTCCAGGAGGCTTCCCAGCAGCAGCAGCACATCCACATCCAGGAGGCTTCCCTACACCAATAGCATATCCAGAGGCTTCCTAGGAGACTTCCTAGTAGTAGCTGCATGTCTAGGAGGGTATACTAGCAGCAGCAAACCTTCCTGCAGGTCTAGGAGGGTATACCAGCACCAGCAGCATGTCCTTGCATGTCCAGGAGACTTCCTAGTAGTTATAGCATGTCCAAGAGGCTTCCCTCCACCAGCAACATGTCTAGGAGACTTCCTAGCAGTAGCAGCACGTCCAGGAGGCTTCCTTGCAACAGTAACACATCTAGCTAGCAGTAGTAGCACGTCTAGGAGACTTCCCAGCAGCAGCTGCACGTCCAGGAGGGTATACCAACACCAGCAGCATGTCCTTGCATATCCAGGAGGGTATACCAGCAGCAGCAGATGTCTCTGCATGTTCAGAAGGGTATTCAGCACCAGCAGCATGTTCTTGCACATCTAGGAGGGTATACTAGCAGTAGCAGTACGTCCTTGCACGTCCAGGAGGGTATACCAGCACCAGTAGCACCTCAAGAGGCTTCCTAGCAGCAGAAGCATACCTAAGAATCAAGCAAAAAATCAGAATGTGCAGCAGTAGGTCCGGGAATCAGCAGCCACTTGTAGAAAGTGCAGTAATAGAAAGTGCAGCAGCAGGTTTGGGAATCAATTAGTAAACCATTAGCGATGTGAGAAATCTACTGTAGCGTGGGGCAATAGTAGTGCGAGTAGTGCGAGAAAACTGCTGCAGCACACGAGGAGAGCAGCAGCAGCAGCGTGTGAGGAGAGTAGTAGTGACACAAGAAAACAGCTGCAACACGTGTGGAGAACAGTAGCGACATGAGAAAACTGCTGCAGCGCACGAGGAGAGTAGTAGTTGCACAAGAAAATAGCTGTAATGTGCAGGGAGAGCAGCAGTGACACGAGAAAAATTGTTGCAGCGCGTTAGGAGAGCAACAGCAGCGTAAGAAAGTAATAATAGCGTGCACGGACAATAGTAGCGGTGTAAGCCGATAGCAGGAGTAGCATGCACGGATAGTAGGAATAGCGTGTGCGAATAGTAGCCATAGTGCATGCATACAATAATAGCGGCTCGTGTAGACAGTAAGCATAGCTTGTGCAGATAGTGGTAGGCGTAGAGAGCGCGGACAGCAAGCACAGAGAACGCAGACAATGGGTACAGAGAACGCAGATAGCAGGCACACACTGAGCATAGACAGCAGGTACCTAACGCGTACGGATAGTAGGTGTAGAGTGTGTGGACAGCAGGCGGCACAGCTTGTGCAGATAGTAGGCACAGTGTGTGCAAACACCAGGTATAACTTGTGAGGATAGTAGGCACAGCGCATACAGATGGATAGTATTATCTACGCACATGGATAGCAACGGACAGACGCAGTAATGCATACTGATAGTATTAATTGTGCATGCGAATAGCAGCAGACAGACGAGGTAGCAAGTATGGATAATAACGAACAGATTTGACAGTATGTATAGACAACATTAACAGCGCGTGTAGACAATAGTAGCAACAAGTGCGGACAGCAGTGTCAGCGTGCACGGGCAGCACTGACAGCAAGTGAAACAACACCAGTAGCAAAGGAAGGAGAATATCCATATTCTACTGTAGTAGTTTGTATACATTAAGTGATCATTCTCTGGGAAATTTTTTAATCATAAACTCTTGATAAATGTGTTGAAAAAGGGTGGGATACCCTTGGAGTGATGGGGATATTGACTCTTTGATCGAGAGATTGTTGTAAGTGGTTAAGGAGTAGTCCTTCCACAAGTGGTTAAGGAGTGATCCTTCCATACTATAACTGTATCCCTTGATAACAAGTGTGAATTGTGTGATTTAGGAGTGATCCTATCATATCATGGACGTAACTCACACATTGTGAATAAACCAAGTAAAAATTGTCGTGGATAAAGCTGGTTCCTTTGTTGATCTAATTTTTCTACTTTGAATTGAAGTTGTGCATTACTGTGTGAGTTTCTATCTTTACTGTTGCTTGATATCATGGATAGCATGAATAGTATTAATAGCAGAGGCATTCCTATGTTTTATGAATAAAATTATCAGTTATTGAAGAATAGAATGTTCCCATATCTGATGTCCCTTGGTCTTAATGTGCTTGGGTCTACTGTTAGTGACTTCATCCCTATTGCTGAAGGTGATCCTATGATGCCGGCTAATAAGAAGAACTTGGAGTGTGATGGAAAGGCAAGAAATGCCTTATATGCCTCTATGTTCGATAAAGAATTCACTAAGGTGATTAGGTGTAACAGAGCCAAGCAAATCTGGGACAAATTAAAGAATATCTATGAAGGAGACAAAGTTATAAAGGAAGCCAAGCTACAAATTTAGAGGAGCAGATTCAAAGACATAAAGATGCAGAACGATGAGATTGTGGATGTATTCTTCACAAGAGTCAACGAAATTGTGTGTTCTATCAGAGGTTATAGAGAGGAGATCCACGATGCCACTGTGGTAAGGAAAATACTCAGGACCTTGCTAGAAGCTTACAACGCCAAAGTCTCTTCCTTAGAAGATAGAGATCTGGATAAGCTGCCCTTAGATGATTTGCATAGCATATTGGTGGCTTATGAATTAAGAATAACCCTAATGAAGAAAGAAAAGGAGGTTAAGGTAGAGAAGGAGATAACATTCAAGGCAATGAAGAAGTTAAAAATTAAAGATTAAGAAAAAAAGTCCGATAATAGCTCTGAAAAAGAAGATAGTGATATTAAGCTAGATGAAGTCATCTACTTTGCCCATTTTATATGTATTGGCACTATGGTTCATTTTGAAAATTTATAATGGTATTTTTGTTATTTAAATTAACAATCACTAGGTTAACTAATGATGCTTTTTGTTACCACTTAAAATTTAATATGTTTTTTTTGTAATTCTTGAAATAGTGATTTTTTTTGCAATTAATCTCTAAATTGAGTATGTCTTATGTAAGTTTCCCTTTAATTTATAGTAACAAAGCAGTAATAATTCCGAGAAACAAATTGCTTTTAGGTATGTGGATTTTTTTTCTACGTCTCTTGTAGGCCTAGGTATTAGAGCCATTATCTAGGCAAATTGAACTAAGCACTTAATTTGTACCTAAAAAAGCTTCCAATAATCAAAGAGTATGAGTTTTGGCTACAAGTGTACACAAAATTATTGAACTCGTCCACCTTAATCAATTTGATCAAAATTAAATCCATATTTCCAAAATTGTCACAAATAAATTGACTTTAGTTTGTAATTTAAATTAATTACATTTAACAATTGATTTACGATTTTAAAAATTCAAAAGTGATCCAAACTAAACTTATCATCCCATATTATTAAAGCTTAAAACTTATTTTATAAAGACATGAACCATATGAAAAAGCTTACTCATCTTTATAGCGATTATACACATCCTAACATACACATGATCCAAAATATTCTCATTAACCTAAAACACTAGGGACTTAAGGAGTTGTTATTATAATCTGTTGGAGTGTTGTATTGTTGATAGATTGTTAAGTTGTTAAGAGATTTTAAGATGAATACTAGTGGTGATAATTGTTAGCTATAAGATCTAATAATTGAATCTTGAAATTGATTAATGATTATGTTTTGGTTTGTTTTCTTATTTTAACTTTTTTGTTGTCCCATGATTGAAATGGAGTTTAGAAATAGATGAGATATCATCTTGGTTTGTAAATGGAGCTAAAACATTGAGCTTTAAACCTTCAATCAAAATTTTATTTCCTCTTATGACATGTTTCAAATTGTTAAATTCACTAAATAAATTTGTAACCATTAACAATAGTTTAACTAAATTTTCTTTTATATTAATTTAATTATGATTTTAAAAATTTTCAATTGATTACCTAGTTGGAATGTAAAAAATTAACCAACCTAGGCAATTTAGACTATTCATACAACATTAGAAACGTTTTCTCAAAAAAAAAAAAAAAAGAATAAAAAATTAATCTAAGAAAATAGAGGAAGAAGAAAAGAAAAATGTTGAAGTTAAATGAGTTAATAAAGCACTAAGATAAATGTGGATTAATGTTCCTTTCTTTTTGTCTAAACATCATCAAAAGAATCTGTTTTATTCTTAGCTGCCATCCCAAAAAACCATTACTCGCTTCCTTGACATTTACTAGGTAAGTTGTTTAAACCTATAAATTTTCTTAATTTATTAAGTTTATAATTTATCATGTATATATATATGTTATTACATTGAGTTTCTTTTTTATAAAAAATATGTATTTATGAATTGTTTGGAGTTACAATTGGCAGCTTAGAAACAAAGCGACAATTAAGAAAGAGTGAACTAGGCTTTAAGTTTCTTTTTCTTTCCTTGTCTCTCTTTTTTTTTTCACAATTATGCAAGTATATTTATTGAATTTTCTTTAAAAAAAATTTCTTATTTTATTTAAGTAGAAGCAAACTAAGGTTTTCTTAGTTCAAGTAAGTATGTAAGTGATTTTATTTTTTATCTTTTTGGGGTAATGTAGATTAGATGGAGATAAGATATTTTGTAGATATTAATGAGTTTGAGAAATATGATGGTAAGGTAAAATGTTGTATAAACTTTTTCTTTTTTAATTTATGAATTATAGTTGCAAATTACCTATTGTTGTCAAAATTTCATTGTTGTGCTCATTATTTGCCCATTGTTATATGGCCCAATGTGTTAGTTGGCACGTATAGTTTGTCCTTAATCCCATTACAAGATATCATGGATCCTACCTAAGGCACATTGGTGCAAGGATATACCAATTTGTAGACCTTGATCTATTACCATCATTACTTTACTTCATTCTTTTGAGAGCAGGTGCCTTTAGATTAAGCAAACATGAAAATCTTAAGAAATAAAATATTCAAAAAAGAATAAAAGTGAAAAAAAATATATAAAATTTACATAATTTGAAATTGAAACATTTATATATCAATAATTGCATTCAAGTTTCATCATTTTAGGTGTTACAAATTATATAATAAGTATGTTTTTCTATACGAGGAAATAGAACAACTCTTATAGGAAGACATATTATATGTTTACCCTAAATATAATATTAATTAGACTATATTCTTACAATAATCTTTTATTTAAAAATTGATTATCAAACTGACAACTATCACAATGCAATTAAACTTTTTTCTTTCGTAATCTAAAACCTTAATACAACACATCTTCAACAATTTACCATGAAGGTTAATCAAGGTTGCATACCACTTTAACTTTTCTGCAATTATTGGCTTAGTTAATATGTCAAGAAAATTTTTTATACTATATATCTTTTCCAAAATTAATGTCTCACTATTCAATAAACCACGTATAAAGTGACTTTTAATTAAATAAGTTTTGTTCTTATATGTAATGCAAAATTCTTAACAATATGAATTACACTCTAATTATTACAGAAAAGAATACTAATTCTTTTTGGCTTGTCTAATTTTTCTAGGAAGTTCTTTAACCAAATTAATTCCTTACTATCTTAAGCGATGACAACATATTTAGTTTTAGTAGTTGATAAAGTCACAATCTTTTGTAGTTAAGATACTTAAATCATAATGGTGTCACCTAAAATGTAAACATTACATGTTGTGCTCCTTCTACTATCAATATTTCCACTAAAATCTGCATTACAAAAAAAGAAAACTTTGCAAGTTCATACTACTACTCTTAAAACACATTGCTACTTGACAACCTTCCAATACTTTGTTTATTGAGATTAGAGATGTAACTCCTTACAACTTTCATTGGATGTGCTATATCATGTTTGATATAGATCATAGCATACATAAGACTACCAATTATAAAGGCATAAGGAACTCTTAACATGTACTAGCACTCATTATTTATTTTTGTGATTTTTCCTTTAAAAACCTAAAGTAATTTACTAAAACATACTAACTACCCTTACTTTTAATAGCTTTTTAATATAAGTAACCTATGATGGTTTCAAAGTATCAGCTTTTTTGTCTTTCACAATTCTCATCCTAAGAATTTAATTCATAGCTCCAAGTTCTTTTATTATAAATTCATTTGACAATTATTACTTCAAGTTATTAATCAATTGAATATTAGTATCTATAATGAATCATTTATATATAAGAGTAAAAGAATAGAGTAATTGTCAATTTTCTTAAAGTAATAATAATGATTCATATCACATCTCTCGAAATTATGATTACATATAAAGCAACAAAAAATTTGTACCATTGCCTAGGAGCATGTTTTAAACTATACAAGGTTTTATTAAGTTTGCACTTGTTGTTCTCATAACCTTGTATGGGTTGTAATTGTTGTCAATTAGGTTTAAGTGTGCAAGAAAGTAAAGTAACACGGAAAGGCAAGAAGGTAAATCCACATGGAAGGGCAAGAATGTAAATCCGCCGCCTAAGCCCTGAAGGGGCAAGAACGTAAATTCGCCGTGTAAGCCCTATTAGGGTTTCATGGAAAAAAGTATATAAATACCTTGGAAGAAAACATTAGGATAAGGCCAACACAATTGAATACACGACAAAATACTAAACCTTACACAAAAGAACACCCCTGTAAAAGAAAAGAGTAGCCGTAGTGAACAATGTAGCCGTCGAGTGAACAGTAACCATTGAGTGAATAGTAGCTGTCGTGAACAGTGTAACCGTCAAGAGAGAAGGAGGAGACGGTCAACGGCTGGCTTGAACGAAGAACAAAGGAGGAAGAGAGAGAAAAAGGGAGAAGAGGAGCAATTGTTAGATGAAGAGAGAGAAAACACTTGGAAGAGAGAGAAGAGCCATCGACGGGAAGAAGAAGAGAAAGAGAAAATTGTAGCTGTTGTTAGAGATAGGAGAGAAAACAAAAATTGAGCAAATTGGAGCAAACCGGTGGAAGAAGAAACCAGACGACCAGAGAACAGAGAGATACCGACGACAACAAAGAACAATTGTCGAGAGAGAGAGAGAGGAGACGGCTAGAACAGAGGAGTCGACGGGAAGGAGAGAGAAAACACGACCAAATAAAGGAAAAGGAGAGAAAATCTGGAACTGCCAAAGAGGGGTGGACGAAGAGAGAGAAATCCAACAGTAAGAGAGAGAAATCCGGCTGGACAGCATGAGAGAGAGAAACGGACAGGTGAGTCGTGAGACAATGAGATCGTGAGACAAGGAGACGGGTGAGACCGTGAGACGGTGAAAGTAGGAGTTGTGTGATACAACGTAGAAAAGAACTTCGACAAAGTATTGAAAGAACTTAATGTATTTCCAGACTTTTTCAAGAGAGGTTAGAGAGCGTTGCGGTGAATTTTTAAGCGATAGTGGAGCAGCCTTTCAATTCAACAAAGGCAAGACAAGCTAGAAGAAGGGTAGACACAGTAAGTGACACTCTTTGTATTGTACTTGCTTAGTAATTGCAATAGTGAAAGGAGCAAGGGATTAAGACATCCATTGTAACTGGAATTCTCAAGTATAGTGGATAGTCTTGGTAAGGGAGAGTCCCTACCATCGTGGATGTATGTCACGTTGACGGAACCACGTAAATCTCGTGTGTCTTTAATTTGCTTTACATTCTTTATTTTGAATTGAGTTATGAATGCAGCTAAAGTATCAGCCAACCTATAACCTAACGAAGACCTAAACAAGAACGTCCGAATTGTCTATTAGGCAAGGTGTTTGAAAGGTGACTTTGGGGACTATTGTGATTAGTAGGTAGCAATAGATCTACCTTGGTCGAGTTTGAGAAAGAGTTTGCTTTTAAGAAGAGGTTGAAGTTTTTCACTTACCTGCGAATTGTGAATTGTGGTGATATTGATTTATCCCCCTTTCAGTATCTCAAACTAGTAGATCCTAGGGAGAAGTCGGGAACTTCAATTGGTATCAGAGCACAGGTTCACCAGTTTGAAGCTTAACAACTTGGTGTACTAGTTTGAAGGGATCTAGAAGTTTGACTTGTTCAGGATACTGAAAAATGGAAGCCTGTACCAACACTAGTACTACTTATAGCAAAAAGGTTTCAATCTTCAATGGAACCAACTTCCATATGTGGAGAGCAAGAATGTAAGTGGTATTTGCAACCATGGGCATGAACATGGTGAAATGCGTACAGGAGGGTTTTGTGGCTCCGGAAGAAGGTAAAGACCCAACCCCAAAGGAATTAAGGTAGTTTGAGATAAATGGGAAGGCCTCAAACGTCATCATTTCAACATTGATAGATGTTGAGTATGCTAAAGTTATGGACTGCAAATCTACCAAGGAGATATAGGATAGATTGCAGAAAGTCTATGAAGGTGATGACAGAATAAAGGAGGCCAAGCTTTAAGTTTTCAAGGAGAGATATGAATCTCTCAAAATGCAGAAGAATGAGACAGTCCAAGAGTTCTTCATTAGGGTTATTGATGTTGTAAATGACCTTAGAAGTCATGAGAAGAACAAGAAGGACTCATCTATTGTGAAGAAAATTCTAAGAATTTTGCCTGAGAGGTTTGCCTCAAAGGTGGCGGCCATAGAAGAGAGTAGAGATCTCAATTCTGTGTCACTGTATGATTTCTAGTGCAATTTCATTGCATATGAGATGAGAATAAAGTCAACTGAGAGCTCCTTAACATCAAAGGTATCAAAGGAGGCAGCTTTCAAAGTTATGAAACACTTGAAGATAAAAGAAGAGGAAGAATCATCCAGTGAGGATGATGATGATGATGATGATGATGAGGAGGAAGAAAGTGAAGGTGAAGTATTGGCTTACTTCAAAAGGAAATTCAAAAAGGGGTCTAAAAAGGGAAAAGGATAGTTGTCTTTGAGATGTTATCGTTGTGGGTAGACTGGACACTTTGCTTCTCAGTGCAAAGTGAAACTTAATGATGAAGATGAGGATGGTGATGATGAAGATGAGTATGATGATGATGAGCTGAATTTAAAATCGAGAAGACCATCATTCAAATCAAAGAAGTCCAGCAAGAAGACTGCCAACCCACAGAAGAAGAAGAGAGACTCGTTCAAGAGTTATGTGAGTTAGATAAAAGAAGCTGATGAGGAGGAAGATGAAGAATCATCAGATGAGCATGCCTTTATGGCATCAGCTTGATATGGTAGTTCAACCTTTAAAGAGGAAGAGGAGGTTGATGAAGAAGAATTAGATCTTGAAGCTGAGTTGAAAGCAGCTTCAAAGGAGATAATCAAAAGGGGCAGAACCATAAAAAGGTTGGAGGCTCACATAAAACAAGTTGAAGCAAAGTCTAAGGAAGTTAAAAGTCAAAAGGATGAAATAAGGGTTGAACATATTGACTTGAAGAGAAGATTTGAAGAACAGATCAAAATATGTGAAGACCTTACAATAGAGCTTGGCTCAAGGACTTCAACAATTGAAGAAATGAAGATAGAGTTGCTGAGACTTCAGCAACAACTCCAAAAGAGTGAGAAGAACTTGCAAAAGTTTTAAGTGATAGGAGAAACAAGCTCTGCAAGAGAAAAGAAGAATGAAGAGAAAGTGCAACAATCTAATGCTGCACTGCCTAAAGAGAATGAGACTTTGCCATAGAAGGTGAAAGAGAAGGCTATGACTCAGGGGAAGATAATTGAAGAAGAGAAGACAGTTACCAAACCAAAGCCAGGGCAAAAAATGATGTATGTGGTTAAAGAGTAGCAGCCCATAGCTGCTACGTCTTAGAAAGAAAAGAAAGTTAGCTAGTAGAGGGCTATGGCTGAACAGAAGAAGGAGAAGAAGGTGACTAAAATGAAAGTCACACAAGCAAAAAAGCTAGCTACTTTGCCTACACAGCAAGTGATGAACAGAAGAAGATAAGTTGTAGTCAGACCTAAGAAGAGGCAGTTTCAAGGTCATTGCCTTTATTGTGGAGTTTGGGGTCATAAGGCGAGTAACTGCTGGTGAAGAAAGCCAGTATATGTCTCTAACTTGAAAAGATACGATGTTGCATACAGGGGGAGACAATACATAATTCAGAAGAGAACACCTGTCATGAGTTCTTGCACATACTGTAAAAGGCAAGGTCACACTGACAAGGATTGTTGGTAGAGGCCCAGATCAGTGGTTTCAAAGAACAAGTTTGCTGTATTGGCATACTTAGAACAGTGTGAAAGGTGTGGGCAAGATGGTCATAATGCTAAGATATGCATGACACTTCTCCTTGAGCAAGAGAATGCACTCAATGGTACAATAAAAACAAGCGGTGCAGTCAAAGCTGAGAAAAAGGAGAAAGCTATCTTCTAGCCAGTTCAAAAGAAGGAATATAGAGCAAAAAGGGAGGTGGCTAATATAGCTGAAATTGCACTAAAGGTTGATTGCAAGGATAAGTAGTGGATCCTTGATAGTGGATGCACTTCACATATGACGGGAGACAAGAGTAAATTATCAAAGCTAAACAAATCAAGAGAAGGCAGAGTCAAGTTTGGTAATGATGATTCACTCAACATCAGTGGTCAAGGGCCAGTGAATATTGGAAAAGGAAAGCTGAAAGATATTCTGCATGTTGAAGGACTCAGATATAATCTAGCATTTGTCAACCAGCTATGCCATGTAAAGAATAAAGAAGGCAATATTGTTGCAGCTAGGAAGAGAATAATTGGAAATTTGTATGTGATTGATGAGGACAAGACAAACAGCTGTCTAATTACAAAGGAAGAAGAAAATCAGCTCTGACATAGGAGGTTGAGACACTTATCACAGAAGAACATAAGGAAGCTGACCACTACTCATGCAATCAAAGACATTCCCGACCTCAGGAGAGAGAGAGAGAGAGTATGTTTGCTCAGCATGCTCTAAAGGAAAACATGCCATAAAGCAGTATAAGACCAAAGAGATCAGTTCTGAAGCAGTACTTGACATTATGCATACTGATTTGTGTGGACCGATGAGGACAAAAGGGTTGAAAGGTGAGAGCTACTTCATTTTGTTTGTTGATGATTATTCGAGAAGGACCTGCCTTATGCACCTCAAACACAAGTCAGATGTTTTGAATTGCTTCAAGAGATACAGAAGATTGGCTAAAAATAAGAGTAGAAGGAAGATCAAAGTATTGAGCTCAGATTAAGGCATTGAATTTACAAATGAAGCTTTTGAAGATTACCTTGAGAAGCATGGTATTCATCATCAGATGGCAGCAGCAAGAACACCTCAATAGAACGAGGTGGTAGAGAGGAATAATAGAGCTGTGGTTGAAATGGCAAGAACTCTATTGTTGGAATCCAAGTTTCATACAAGATTTTGGACAGAAGTAACATTTACAGCCGTGCATCTACTAAATAGAGTATTACTAAGGCCTAATACTGATAAGACTCCATATAAGCTATGAAGTGGGAAGAAGACAATAGCCAAGTATCTCAGAGTCTTTGGTAGTCCATGTTTCGTGAAGAACAAGGAGCAAAACTTGGGAAAATTCAATGCTAGGTTTGAAGAAGGCATCTTTATGGGATACTCAGAAAAGATAAAAGGTTATAGAGTTTTCCTACATATGCTGGGCAAAATGATCACTTCCAGTGATGTGAGAATAAATGAGAACTGGAAAATAATGCAGAATGGAGAAGTTGTGGACAATAAAGAAGATGCTTCAATGTAGATGAAGAATTAGACCAACCTGAAGAAAAGGAACAAAATGTAAGTTCAAACTCGGAGAAGAGTGAGTCTGAAGATGAAGAAAGAGATCCTCTTGCAACTAAGACGGTGCAAGAAAGAAAGTCAAAGAAAATATGGACCAGTACTTATCAAGAAAATCATATCATAAGTGACCCATCAGCAGGAGTTACAATAAGAAGAAGAATTGTGGGAGCTACTGCTTTACTCTCACAAGTTGAACCTAAATCTGTTGAAGAGGCTACACAAGATCTAACTAAATCTCTGTCCACAGAGCTGTTTGAAAAGCACAGAATGAGTTTGTTTGTGTGAATGCCTCATCAAGCTTGAAAATCAGATGAATCCTCCATCTCTACTTTACGAGTTTTTCAGATTTGTAATTGGTTGGCAAAGGGGGAGAGAAGCAACAGTGCAGGGGGAGTTGTTAAGAAAGGGGGAGTGCATATTTAGGGAGAGTTAAAATTGCTACATAGTGGCTTTTGTTATGAGTGTTGTCAATAATTACAAATGGGGAGATTGTTGTTCCCACAGCCTAGTATGGGTTGTAATTGTTGTCAACTAGGTTTAAGTGTGTAAGAAAGTAAAGCCACATGGAAGGGCAAGAAGGTAAATCCACATGGAAGGGCAAGAATGTAAATCTGTTGCGTAAGCCCTAGAGGGGCAAGAACGTAAATCCGCCGCATAAGCCCTATTAGGATTTTATGGAAGAGAGTATATAAAGACTTTGGAAGACAAAATTAGGGTAAGGCCAACACAATTGAATACACGGCAAAATACCAAACTCTACACAGAAGAACACCATCTGCAAAAGAAAAGAGTAGTTGTAGTGAACAGTGTAGCCGTCGAGTGAACAGTAATCGTCGAGTGAACAGTAGCCATCGTGAACAGTGTAACCGTCGAGAGAGAAGGAGGAAATGGTCAACGGCCAGGCTGAACGAAGTACAAAGGACAAAGAGAGAGAAAAAGGGAGAAGAGGAGCAGTCGTCGAACAAAGAGAGAGAAAACACTTGGAAGAGAGAGAAGAGCCATTGATGGGAAGAAGAAGAGAGAAAGAAAATTGTAGCCGTAGTCGGAGATAGGAGAGAAAACAAAAATTGAGCAAATCAGAGCAAACTAGCAGAAGAAGAAACCAGACGGCCATAGAAGAGAGAGATATTAATGGCAACAAAGAACAACCGTCGAGAGAGAGAGATAGAGAGAGAGAAAGAGGAGATGACTGAAATAGAGGAGTCGACGGGAAGGAGAGAGAAAATACAACCAAATAAGGGAAAAGGAGAGAAAATCTAGAACGGCTAAAGAGGGGTGGACGAAGAGAGAGAAATCCGATAGTAAGAGAGAGAAATCTGGTTGGACAGCAAGAGAAGGAGAAACAGATAGGCGAGCCATGAGACAGTGAGATCGTGAGACAAGGAGACGAGTGAGATTGTAAGATGGTGAAAGTAGGAGTTGTGTGATACAATGTAGAGAAGAACTTTGGTGAAGCATTGAAAGAACTCAACGTATTTCTAGACTTCTTTAAAAAAGGTTAGAGAGCGTTGCGGTGAACTTTTAAGCAGCAGTGGAGCAGCCTTTCAATTCAACAGAGGCAAGACAAGCTAGAAGAACGATAGACATAGTAAGTGACACTCTTTGTATTGTACTTGCTTAGTAATTGCAATAGTGAAAGGAGCAGAGGATTAAGACATCCATTGTAACTGGAATTCTCAAGTATAGTGGATAGTCTCAGTAAGGAGAGTCCCTACCAACGTGGATGTACGTCATGTTGACGGAACCACGTAAATCTCGTGTGTCCTTAATTTGCTTTATGTTCTTTGTTTTGAATTGAGTTGTGAACGTAGCTAAAGTATCAGCCAACCCATAACTTAACGAAGACCTAAACAAGAACATCCAAATTGTTTATTAGGCAAGGTGTTTGAAAGGTGACTTTGGGGACTATTGTGATTAGTAGGTAGCAATAGATCTACCTTAGTTGAGTCTGAGAAAGAGTTTGCTTTTAAGAAGAGGTTGAAGTTTTTCACTTACCTGCAAATTGCGAATTGTGGTGATACTGATTCACCCCCCTTTCAGTATCACAAACTAGTAGATCCTAGGGAGAAGTTGGGAACTTCAGCACTTAAGGTTTTCCTTTTCAAGAACTAAAAAACTTTCTGGTTACATCATGTAAATATCTCCTTTTAAATTGTTATGTAGGAAAAATATTTTTACAATAAACTATTCTAAGTGCAAATTTTCATATGTAACAATACTTAACATTAACAAAATTATTTATCTTTCCAATTGAAGAGAAAAGTTTAGTGTAATCAATATCTTTAATCTATTAAAATCCCTCCATAACCAACATTACTTTATATCTCTTACTATTATCATATTTCTCTTTAACTTAGTAAACCCACTTGTTATGTAGTGTCTTTTTGCTTTTTGGCAATTAAGGTAGCTAATTTTTTTAATGCTAAACTCATCTTTTCTCCCATGACTAATGTTCATTTACCAAAATCTTCAACTTTTATTGCTTTATCAAAGCAGTTTGACTTTGTTAATCAACAATAAATAATACAAGGGATGATAGAACCATTGTGAAGGTTTAGATATTTCACTAGATTTTATCACTTATGCCTTTAATGTAGAAGGCTCTGATTGTAACTAGATGTTTTCAAGTTTTTTTTACTCTTTTACTCAAATGACCTTCCAAAATTTCCTTTAACTCAATATATTCCTCTTTTCCAGCATACTTCCATGTATTATTATATTTTGTAACATCTTTATTTTTATAATAACATTTTCATTGGATATGACATCCTCACTTCCAATAATTGTTCTATTTCAATTATCCTAAAAATCATATCTAAATTCATCAATCCATATCTAATGAAAAAACATTTATAGGATTTAGAATCTAATATATTCCTCTTATTAGAATCCACTTATGGTAAGGACCTTCTTGAGTCTCACACTGAGAGGAGAAGGGAGTGAATCAGTGTAAAATACTTATTTTTTACAAATCTTTTCGGATTAACCTCTATGACTTGTTAGAATTGATGATCCAATTTTTATCTTTTTTCTTTATGTGAGAGCGATTGTACACATATCAATCAAATGCAAGCACCCTAGAATA
Organism: Ceriops tagal; assembly: GCA_021533255.1. Taxonomy (NCBI): domain Eukaryota; kingdom Viridiplantae; phylum Streptophyta; class Magnoliopsida; order Malpighiales; family Rhizophoraceae; genus Ceriops; species Ceriops tagal. The sequence continues at coordinate 3,204,801 of CM038605.1, read as the reverse complement.
CACGACAATTTTTACGTGGTTTACCCATAATGTGTGAGCTACGTCCATGGTGTGATAAGATCACTCCTAAATCACACAATCCACTCTTGTTATTAAGGGGTACAGTTAATGTCGTGGAAGGATCAATCTTTAACTACTTATAATAATCTCCTGATCACTCCAAGGATATTTTGCCCTTTTTCAACAAGTTTATCAAAAGGTTTATGACTAACACTTTTCTGAGAATGATCACTTAATATGCACAGGTTACTAGTGCAGAACGTGAATCTTCTCCTTCCTTTGTTGCCGGTGTTGCCTCTCCTGCTGCCTTAGTAGATTGCCTCACCTATTGCCTTGGCAGGTTACCTCACTTACTGTCTTGGCAGGTTATCTACCTTTGATGGTGAAGTTCCCAACTTCTCCCTAGGATCTACTAGTTTGTGATACTGAGAGGGGGGGTGAATCAGTATCACCACAATTCACAATTCGCAATTCGCAGGTAAGTGAACAACTTCAACCTCTTCTTAAAAGCAAACTCTTTCTCAGATTCAACTAAGGTAGATCTATTGCTACCTACTAATCACAATAGTCCTCAAAGTCACCTTTCAGACACCTTGCCTAATAGACAATACGGATGTTCTTGTTTAGGTCTTCATTAGGTTATGGGTTGGTTGATACTTTAGCTACGTTCACAACTTAATTCAAAACATAGAACGTAAAGCAAATTAAGGACACACGAGATTTATGTGGTTCTGTCAACGTGACATACATCCACGGTGGTAGGAACTTTCCCTCTACCAAGACTATCCACTATACTTGTGAATACAGGTTACAATGGATGTCTTTGATTCTCTGCTCCTTTCACTATTGCAATTACTAAGCAAGTACAATACAAAGAGTGTCAATTACTGTGTCTACCCTTCTTCTAGCTTGTCTTGCCTCTGTTGAATTGAAAGGCTACTTCACTACTGCTTAGAAGTTCACCGCAACGCTCTTTAACCTCTCTTGAAGAAATTTGGAAATACGTTGAGTTCTTTTCGTGCTTCGCCAAATTCCTTCTGTAGGTTGTCTCACACAATTCCTGCTTTCACCGTCTTACGGTCTCACCCGTCTCCTGTTTCATAGTCTCACTGTTTCACGTTTCCGATGCGCCGTTTCATGTCTCACAGCCTACCCCACGCTTCCGGTCTGTCATGCACGTTCTGATCTCATGCCAACGCAGTCTCACGCCCCACGACTCACCTGTGCGTTTCTCTCTCACCATCTAGCCAGATTTCTCTCTCTTACAACCAGATTTCTCTCTCTTCCTGCGGGATTTCTCTCTCTTCACCGGATTTCACTTTTCTGTTCACCATCGGGTTTCTCTCTCTTCCCGCCAGTCTAGTCCGATTTGGCTGTCAGGTTTCTCTCTCTTCCCGATTTGGCCGTATAGATCTTTGCCATCCACCCACCTTCGGCCATCCAGCCGTGTTGGGTTTCTCACTCCGATGGTCTAGTTTTTCACTCTCTTGTCACCTTCCTCAACCGCCTTTCGGCTGTCTTACGTTCAACGTTCAGCCCTCCTTCGGCCGCCTCCTTCTCTCTCAACATATTTGCCTTTTTGCTTGATTTTTCGACCGTCGATGGTTATGTTTTCTTCTCCTTCCCATCGACGATTGCTCAATTGTTTTGGCCGTTCACCTTTGTTCTTCATTCAGCCTAGCCGTCAACCGTCTCTCTCCTTCCGGTCGACGGCTACCGTTTTCTCTCTCTCTTCTAAGTGTTTGATGGTTTCTCTCTCTAGGTTTTGCCCTGCCAGATACACTGCTCAATTTCCGACAACACTGTTCAATTTTCGACGACATTGTTTAATTCTGACGAAACTGTTCACTACGGCTACTCTTTTTTTTTGCAGGTGGTGTTCTTCTGTATAGGGTTTGGTGTTCTCTTTGGTTGGTCGGTTGTCTAGGTTTTGCTGAATGCTCAATATTGCTGACTCCTTGTTCTTTGTCTTCCAAGACCATTATATACTCTACTCCATGAAACCCTAATAGGGCTTATGTGGCAGATTTACGTTCTTGCCCTTACGCGGCAGATTTACTTTCTTGGCCTTCCATGTGGCTTTACTTTTACTTTCTTGTCTTTCCATGTGGCTTTACTTTCTTGCACACTTAAACCTAGTTGACAACAATTACAACCCATATAAGGCTGTGGGAACAATAAATGGTGATGCTTGCCTTGCTGTTGGGGCAAGTTTTCTCCTTCTGCTATTGGTGCTACTTGCCTTGCTACTAGTTCTGCAAGCTGCTAGTTGTGATTCACTTGCTGTCAATTATTGTGCTAGTTGTGCTTGCTATTGTAATTGCTAGTTATGCTACAAGCTGCATTCTCACTCTTTAGTAGCTGATGCACCTTCTCCTTTAAGTGGCTGCTGCACTTTTTCCTTTGGATGGCTGCTGCACCTTCTTTTTTATTAGTTTGCTAACTGCTGTACCTTTTCTTGATTGGTTGCTGTAACTTCTTCCTTGGGTGGTTGACTGGTTGCTGCACGTTCTCTTTTAGTTTGGTGTGACTGTTGTACATCTCTTATATTTTGGTGTCATTATTACATGTCTCCTTTAATTTGGTATGACTATTACACGCCTTCTTCTTCTCCCTTTGGTTGGGTTGGCTACTGCCTTTTTCTTCTTCCTTTGGTTAGGCTAGCTGTTGCTTTCTTCTCCTTTTGGTAGGACTACCAGTTGCTGTAACTTCTCCTTCAGTTGGTGTGACTACCTCCTTTTTTGGTGGCTGTTGTCACCTCTTGGTCGGTTGCACCTCTTCTTGGTGTTACACCTTTCTTAGTCAGCTACACCTCTCCTTGTTGTTGCACTCTTGGCTAGTTGCTACTACACCTTCCTTGGCTGGTTGTTGCTACATCTTCTTTAGCTAGTCATTCTCTTTTTAGTGGCTGCCTCTCTCTTTACTGTTCTCTCTTTTTAGCTGGTCGGTCTCTTTTTTTGCAGCACACCTATATCTTGAAAGATGCATGGATGTATTTATAAACTTTAAGATTTAGGGTTACACAATCATTAATGATCAGTATTGATTCCTAAGGGTTGCGTTACAATTAGTAGCTAGATTTAATTTTTAAAATTTAGGGTCAATGGTCAACACTGACTTCTTAAAATTTAGAGTCAATGGTCAGCCTTGACCCTTAAAATTTAGGGTCAATAGTCAACATTGACTCATTGACTTTAAAGGTGACTTACCATTGATGGTATTAACCAACAACTTCTTTACATCTTAATGATATTTAAAACATCAAACCAATACGAACAACTGTGTGAGATGCTGTTGATAACAAATCCAACATTAGCCATCAAAGATGAGCTCAATAATCCCCCTCTTTGAATTTGTTGGCAACACATTAAATCCACAAATCAGCAATTAAGCATAAGCATAGCTCCCCTTGAAACATACATCTCCCTTGTTACATGTACTTGTACCTTTAATTCCCCCTTGACAATTTTTCCCCCTTTATTCATCAAGATATTTTCCTTTTTGATTAGTATATACTATCTTTGGATTTATGCAAAAGATCTCCCTTTTTAATAGCAAATCCAAAGAATGATAGAAGCAGGAAAAGGAGAGGGGTTAAAGGCATACCTCAACCTCTAGGGGTTGACTAAACACATAAGGTTAGCCTTAACTTTTGAAACATCTTTTTTGACAGAGGTTTGGTGAATATAGTAGTAATTTGCTTTACAGTAGGCACATACTTTAGCTTTACTTCATTTTGTCTTCACTTTTTCTTTAATGAAGTGGTTCTTGATTTCAATATGTTTAGTTTTGGAGTATTGGATAGGATTCTTTGACAAATTGATGGCATTTTGGTTGTCAAAATTAATCAATAATGGCAACTACACATCCACCTTTATATCTTCAAGTTGTTGTTTCATCTATAGCAATTGAGTATAAACCTGAGTAGTAGTCATATATTCAGCCTTTGTAGTACTTAGAGTCATTGAATTTTGCTTCTTGCTGTGCCATAAAACACATCTACTGCCCAAATAAAATGCACCACTTGATGTTGACCTTTTGTCATTACAATTTCCAGCCTAATCAGCATCTGTGTACTCATACAAATTAAGCTGTGCACTTTTATCATAAAGTAGCCCATAATTTGTTATGCCCTTCACATACCTTAAAATTCTTTTAATAGCTATGAGATAAGATTCCTTTGACTCACTTTGAAATCTAGCATAGAGTGATATAGTAAAAACAAGATCTAGCTTTAATGCTATAAAATGTAGTAAGCTTTTAATCAACTTTCTGTATTCCTTCTGATCAACCATGTTGTCTTCTTTATCCTTGCTTAACTTTGTTCTAGTTGTGATGGGAGTGCTTACTTCTTTAGAGTTCTCTATCCCAAACATTTTTAATAGCTCACAAGCATACTTTTCTTGAGAGAGAAAAATTCTAGCCTTACTTTGCAAAACCTGTAACCCTAAGAAGAATTTCTTCTCACCTAACATTGAAATCTTAAACTTCTTCTTTATTTACTCAGCAAAAGTAGTGCAAAGGGCCTCCTTTTCTATAGCAAAAATTAAGTCATCAATATAAACCATAACAATTAACAAGCCCTATTTATCTTCCTTTATGTACAAGTTACTATCCATATTTCTTTTTCTAAACTTTATATCTTTGAGACATGTATCTACCTTGGAATACCATGCTCTTGTAACTTGCTTTAAGCTGTATAGAGTCTTGTTCAATTTGCACACACTTGAACCGTCATGATCAAGTATAAAACCATTAGGTTGTTTGATAAATACCTTTTCTTAAAGCTCTCCATTTAGAAATGTAGACTTCACATCCATCTGATAAACTTTGTAGTTTCTTTGAGAAATAATGGCCATAAATATTTTGATTGCTTTAAACCTGGCCACGAGAGCAAAGGTCTCTTTAAAGTTAACACCTTTTACTTGTGAGTAGCCTTTGCAAACAAGTCTTGCCTTGTTTCTTACCACTTTACCTTTTTCATTGATCTTATTTTTGAAAACCCATTTGGTTCCAGTGATGTTTTTCCCTTTAGGTCTAGGTACTAAACATCAAGTGTTGTTCTTTTCAATTTGATCAAGCTCTTTATTCATAGCATACACCCATTCCTGGTACTTTAATGCTTTCTTCCACTAACTTAGGTTCAACCTTGGAGATTAATGAGGTTTGTTCATTGCCTTTTAGTCTTCTCCTAATCTACACAGAGTCCTCTTTACTGCCAATAATGTTCTTAACCTCAACTTCAGCTCTGACTCTTCTATGAGTTTGGGAATGCCTTGATTTTACTTCTTTTCACTTGTAACTTAAGAATCAACGTCTTCCTCGTGCTAAATGCCCTCTGATTCATCACTTTCAGATTCTTTTCAGTTGTCATACACAACATCTTTAGCTTCCTCATGCTATGATTGCATTGTAGAACTATCTTCAATCATTTTAACTTCAAAGTTATCCACCATTTTCAGCAACCTTTTGTTATAGCATCTGAAGCCTTTTCCATTTGGTACATAGCCCAAGACTATGCCTTCATCAACCTTCTCATCAAATTTTCCGAGATGCTTACCTTTGATTTTAATTAGGCATGGGCTTCCAAACACTTTAAAGTGTTTTACACTTGGCTTCTTTCCATTTATAGCTTATAAGATGTCATTTTTGTATGTGGTCTTATCAGGCATTTGTTTTAAATCTGAGTTACAGTGGTGATAGCCTCTCTCTAGTAGCCATGTGAAGTACCATGCTCAGCCAACATGGTGTACTTTTGGCCAGCTACTATTACACCTTCCTTGGCCAGTCACTCTCTTTTTAGTAGCTATCTCTCTCTTTTTTGTTCTCTTTTTTTAATTAGTTGGTCTCTTTTTTGTAGCACATCCACATCTTGAAAGATGCATGGATGCATTTATAGGCTTTGAGATTTAGGGTTGCACAATCATGAATGGTCAGTATTGATTCCTAAAGGTTGCCCTATAATCAATGGGCAGATTTGATTCCTAAAATTTAGGGTTAATGGTCAACATTGACTTCCTAAAATTTAAGGTCAATGGTCAAAGTCAATGGTTAGCCTTAATCCCTAAAATTTAGGGTTAATAGTCAACATTGATTCATTGACCTTAGAGTTGACTTACCACCAATGGTATTAACCAACGACTTCTCTGCATCTTAATGACATTCAAAACATCAAATCAACATAAACAATTATGTGAGATGTTGTTGATAATAAATCCAATATTAGCTATCAAAGATGGGCTCAACAACATGTCCAACAACATGCCCATAAGAGATACAACTAAAAACTTTTGGGTGTGAAAGATTTATCTCTTTACATGTCCAAGCCTTCTCTATTAGTTCTCCATTTAAGATAATAGATGGTCATTAGTCAATCAAATAGGTTGCAATGTTGACAACATCAACTTATAATGCCTTTAATAATCTATGATGTATTATCAAGTTTTTGGCACACTTATTTAAGATTCTATTTATACACTTAATGACACCATTTTGTTGTAGCATCTTTAAAACTATTTTCTTAATTTAAATCACATTAGTTGTATAAAAATCCTTGAATTCTTTATTATCATACTTGCTCTCATTATTAGATCTCAAGTATTTTATTTTTATGTTCTTTATTTGATCTTTTCACTTCTTGAAAGTCATGAACACATTAGATGTTTTTTTTTTTTAAAAAAAACAATAAACTCATACATTTTAAGTCAGTAAGGTGATATAATAGAGTAAGTTGCCTAAGAATGCTATTAAAGAGGGACCCCAAGTATTAGTGTGCACAAAATCCAACTTTTATGTCTTAAATGTCCTTCCAATTTTAAAGAAATTGATTTTTTTTACTTCCCAAAAATATAATACATATAAATACTAACATTCACAATTTTTATATTAGACAACTTGCCCTTTACAATAAGTACCTTTATTTATTTTCACTCATATTTCTAAAATGGTAATGTCAAATCTTAGAATCAATTCATAACTCAATAACTTTTATTAAATCCTTCATGCCTAACTGTCACTATTACACCTTTGGTGATTTTTCATAACCACCAAAAACAATTATAAAATATCCTTTATGAAGTTACCCTATAAAGATTAAATTCCTTTTCAATCTTAGGATATGTTTAACATTGTTCAACTTCCATACATATTCATTTAATGTCTTCATATAAGCATCACCATTTCCTACTATATCTAATGATTTACCATAAGCAAGATAAACATTTTAAAAATTATTAGCAACATAGTTTTACATATAATCTTTATATAAGATTAAGTGAAAAGATACTTTAGAGTCTAAAATTCAAGATTTCATTAGATTATCAATACTTAAAATTAAATGGTTAAGGATATTTTTAATTATAGCATAGGTGAAATTTTCATCATATGTATAATTTTTTGGTTATTTGCAATCTTTCTTAAAGTGGCTTTTATAGACATAATTCAAATACATAGTGCCCATTTCAATTCACTTTTTTTTTGCATTTTAATATGCTTCTATTTTCTTCATATTAAGTTGTTCTTCCTCTACCTTTAATACTTAAGATAAAACCAAAGATAAATGATATATCTAATTCTCTCTTGTGAATATTGTTATTCTCACAGCCTTGTATGAGTTGTAATTGTTGTCCACTAAGTTTAAGTGTGCAAGAAAGTAAAGTCACATGGAAGGGTAAGAAGATAAAAGCCACATGGAGGGGTAAGAACGTAAAAGCTACATGGAAGGGCAAGACAATAAATTCGGCAATATTGAGCATTCAGCAAACCTTGACAATCGACCAACCAAAGAGAACACCAAACCCTACACGGAAGAATACTATCGGCAAGGGAGAAGAGAGAAAACCGTCCAAAAGGAGTCGGTAATTGAGCAAAACGGACAAAAACTTAAAGCAAAAACGTAGCCGTCGTCGGAAATTGAACAGAACGAAGAACGACCAAATTAAGCAATTCGGAGCAAACCATGTGACGGTAAAAGAGAGAAACCCGTGAGAAATGACACACCACCGGCACACTAACGGTTGGCGAGGAGACAACACGACAAAGAGGCAAAGAGAGAAACAAATGATCAAAAAAAAAAGGACAAAACGGCGGCAAAGGGGACAACAAAACGAAGAGCGGGTGAAAATTTGACATAGCGAAAGAGGAGAGTGGATGGTGAGATAGATCTGGCTGGACGGTGAGAGAGATCTGGCTGGACGAAGAAAGAGAAAACATAGCCGAAGGACGAAGAGAGAGACGCCACTGAAAGAGCAGACAGTAGATCTGTGACGACATGAGACAAACGAACAACATGACAAGGAGAGAACTGTGAAATAGATGAAGAGAGAGACATCACCGGAGACGGTTGTTGGAAGAAAGAGAAAAGAGGTATACGGCTAGAACAGAAGAGTTGACGGGATAAAGAGTGACGGCTAGATGGGGTTGGATGGCAGGACAAAGAAAAGCAGACCACTGCAGAAAAGGGAGGAAATCCGTGACGGCCAAGTGGGTGAACGAAAAAGAGAAATCTGGTGGTAAGAGAGAGAAATTCGGCTGGACAGCAAGAGAGAGAGAAACAGACAGGCGAGTCGTGAGACAGTGAGATCGTGAGACAAGGAGACGGGTGAGACCGTAAGATGGTGAAAGCAGGAATTATGTGAAACAACCTAGAGAAGGAATTTGGATAAATATTGAACTCAACGTATTTCCAGACTTCTTTAAGAGAATTTAGAGAGAGTTATGGTGAACTTCTAAGTGGCAGTGGAGCAGCCTTTCAATTCAACAGAGGCAAGACAAGGTAGAAGAAGGGTAGACACAGTAAGTGACACTCTTTATATTGTACTTACTTAGTAATTGCAATAGTGAAAGGAGTAGAGGATTAAGACATCCATTGTAACTGGAATTCTCAAGTATAGTGGATAGTCTCGATAAGGGAAAGTCCCTACCACCGTGGATGTACGTCACGTTGATGGAACCACGTAAATCTCATGTGTCCTTAATTTGTTTTACATTCTGTGTTTTGAATTGAGTTGTGAACGCAGTTAAAGTATCAGCCAACCCATAACCTAACGAAGACCTAAATAAAAACATCCGAATTGTCTATTAGGCAAGGTGTCTGAAAGGTGACTTTGGGGACTATTGTGATTAGTAGGTAGTAATAGATCTACCTTAGTCAAGTCTAAGAAAGAGTTCGCTTTTAAGAAGAGGTTGAAATTGTTCACTTACCTGCAAATTGCAAATTGTGGTGATACTGATTCACCCCCCCTCTCAGTATCACAAACTTGTAGATCATAGGGAGAAGTCAGAAACTTTAATTAGTATTAGAGCACTGGTTCACTAGTTTGAAGCTTAGTTTGAAGGGATCTAAAAGTTTGACTTGTTTAGCATACTGAGAAATGGAAGCCAGTACCAGCACTAGCACCACTTACAGTAAGAAGGTTCCAATCTTCAATGGAACCAACTACCATATGTGGAGAGCAAGAATGTAAGTGGTATTTGCAACCATGGGCATGAATGTGGTGAAATGCGTACAAGAGGGTTTTGTGGCTCCGGAAGAAGGTAAAGACCCAACCCCAGAAGAGTTAAGGTAGTTTGACATAAATGGGAAGGCCTTAAATGTCATCATTTTAGCATTGATAGATGGTCAGTATGCTAAAGTTATGAACTGCAAATCTGCCAAGGAGATATGGGGCAGATTGCAGAAAGTCTATGAAGGTGATGGCAGAATGAAGGAGGCTAAGCTTTAAGTGTTCAAGGAGAGATATGAATCTCTCAGAATGCAGAAGAATGAGATAGTTCAAGAGTTCTTCACTAGGGTTATTAATGCTACAAACGATCTTAGAAGTCATGGAAAGAACAAGGACTCATCGATTGTGAAGAAAATTATGAGAATTTTGCCTGAGAGGTTTGCCTCAAAGGTAGCAGTCATAGAGGAGAGTAGAGATCTCAATTCTATGTCACTATATGATTTCCAGTGCAATCTCATTGCATATGAGATGAGAATAAAGTCAACTGAGAGCTCCTCAACGTCAATGGTATCAAAGGAGGCAGCTTTCAAAGCTATGAAACACTTAAAGATAAAAGAAGAGGAAGGATCATCCAGTGAGGATGATGATGATGATGAGGAAGAAAGTGAAGGTGAAGTGTTAGCATACTTCACAAGGAAATTCAAGAAGGGGTCTAAGAATGGAAAAGGACAGTTGTCCTTGAGATGTTGTCGCTGTGGGCAGACTGGACACTTTGCTTCTCAGTGTAAAGTGAAACTTGATGATGAAGATAAGGATGGTGATGATGAAGATAAGGATGGTGATGATGAGCAAAATTCAAGATGGAGAAGATCATCATTCAAATCAAAGAAGTCCAGTAAGAAGATTGCCAACCCACAGAAGAAGAAGAGATCCTCATTCAAGAGCTATGTGAGTTAAATAAAAGAAGTTGATGAGGAGGAAGATGAAGACTCATCAGATAAGCATGTCTTTATGGCATCAGCATAAGGTGGTAGCTCAACCTCTGAAGAGGAAGAGGAGGTTGATGAAGAAGAGTCAGATCTTGAAGATAAGTTGGAAGCAGCTTCAAAGGAGATAATCAGAAGGGGCAGAACCATAAGAAGGTTGGAGGCCTATATAAAACAAGTTGAAGCAAAGTCTGAGGAAGCTGAAAGTCAAAAGGATGAAATAAGGACTGAACATATTAACTTGAAGAGAAGATTTGAAGAACAGATCAAAATATGTGAAGACCTTACAATAGAGCTTGGTTCAAGGACTTCAACAATTGAAGAAATAAAGATAGAGTTGCTGAAACTTCAGTAACAACTCAAAAAGAGTGAGAAGAACTTGCAGAAGTTTGAAGTGGTAGGAGAAACAAGTTCTGCAAGAGAAAAGAAGAATGAGACTTTGCCATAGAAGTTGAAAGAGAAGGCTATGACTTAGGGGAAGATAACTGAAGAAGAAAAGATAGTTATCAAACCAAAGCTAGGGCCAAAAATGATGTATGTGGTTAAAGAGCAGTAGCCCATAGTTGCTACGTCTCAGAAATAAAAGAAAGTCAGCCAGTAGAGGGCTATGGCTGAATAGAAGAAGCAGAAGAAGGTGATTGAAATGAAAGTCACACAAGCAAAGAAGCTAGCTACTTTGCCTACACAGCAAGTGATGAACAGAAGAAGACAAGCTGTGATCAGACCCAAGAAGAGGTAGTTTCAAGGTCATTGCCTTTATTGTGAAGTTTGGGGTCATAAAGCGAGTAATTGCTGGTGGAGAAGGTCAGTATATGTCTCCAACTTGAGAAGATACGACGTTGTATATAGAGGGAGACAATACAAAACTCAGAGGAGAACACCTGTCGTGAGTTCTTGCACATACTGTAAAAGGCAAGGACACACTGACGAGGATTGTTGGTGGAAGCCCAAACCAATAGCTTCAAAGAACAAGTTTGCTGTATTGGCAGACTTGGAATAATATGAAAGGTGCAAGCAAGATGGCCATAATGCCAAGAGATGCATGACACTTCTCCCTGAGTAAGAGAAGGCACTTAATGGCACAGTGAAATCAAGCGGTGCATTCAAAGCTGAGAAAAAGGAGAAAGCTATCTTCTAACTAGTTTAAAAGAAGGAATATAGAGCAAAAAGGGATGTGACTACTATAGTTGAAATTGCACTAAAGGCTGATTGCAAGGATAAGCAATGGATCCTTGATAGTGGATGCACTTCGCACATGATGGGAAACAAAAGTAAATTATCAAAACTAAACAAATCAAGAGAAGGCAGAGTCAAGTTTGGCAATGATGATTCACTCAACATCAGTGGTCAGGGGTCAGTGAATATTGGAAAAGGAAAGTTGAAAGATGTTTTGCACGTTGAAGGACTCAAATATAATCTAGCATCTGTCAGCTAACTATGCAATGATGACCATAAAGTGATATTCACAAAAATAGGTTGCCAAGTAAAGAGTAAAGAAGGCAATACTGTTGCAACCAGGAAGAGAACAGCTGAAAATTTATATGTGATTGATGAGGACAAGACAAACAGCTATCTACTTACAAAGGAAGAAGAAAATAAGTTCTGGCATAGGAGGTTGGGACACTTATCATAGAAGAACATGAGGAAGTTGACCACTACTCATGCAATCAGAGACATTCCCAACCTCAGAAGAGAGAGAGAGAGTATGTTTGCTTAGCATGCTTTAAAAGAAAACATGCCAGAAAGCAGTATAAGACCAAAGAGTTCAGTTCTGAAGCAGTGCTTGACATTGTGCATACTGATTTGTGTGGACCGATGAGGACAAAAGGGTTGAAAGGTGAGAGATACTTCATTTTGTTTGTTGATGATTATTCAAGAAGGATCTGCCTCATGCACCTCAAACACAAGTTAGAAGTTTTGAATTACTTCAAGAGATACAGAAGATTGGCTGAAAATGAGAGTGGAAGGAATATCAAAGTATTAAGGTTAGATTAAGGTACTGAATTTACAAATAAAGCTTTTGAAGATTATCTTGAGAAGCATGGAATTCATCATTAAATGGCAGCAACAAGAACACCTCAACAAAATGGGGTGGTAGAGAGGAAAAATAGAGCTATGGTTGAAATGGCGAGAACTCTACTACTGGAATCCAAGCTTCACACAAGATTTTGGACAGAAGCAACATTTACATCTGTACATCTACTAAACAGAGTATTACTAAGGCCCAATACTGATAAGACTCCATATGAGCTGTGGAGTGGGAAGAAGACAATAGCCAAGTATCTCAGAGTCTTTGGCAGCCCATGTTTTGTGAAGAACAAGGAGCAAAACTTGGGAAAATTCAACGTTAGGTCAGTGAAGGCATCTTTGTGGGATACTCAGAAAAGACAAAAGGTTACAGAGTTTTCCTGCATAAGTTGGGAAAAGTGATCACTTCCAATGATGTAAGAATAGATGAGAACTGGAAAACAATGCAGAATGAAGAAGTTGAGGACAATGAAGAAGCTGACTTCAATGTAGATGAAGAATCAGACCAACTTAAAGAAAAGGAACAAGAAGTAAGTTCAGACTCGAAGAAGAGTGAGTCTGAAGATGAAGAAAGAGATCCTCTTGCAACTAAGATGGTGTAAGGAAGAAAGCCAAAGAAAACGTAGACTAGTGCTCATTAAGGAGATCAGATCATAGGTAACCCATCAGCAGGAGTTATAATAAGAAGAAGAATTATGGGAGCTACTGCTTTACTCTCACAAGTTGAACCTAAATCTGTTGAAGAGTCTATTCAAGACAAAGCTTGGGTCAAAGTTATCAATGAGGAGCTGGATCCAATTAAAAAGAATGATACATGGGAGCTAGTTCCAAGACCCACAAATAAGAATGTCATAGGAACAAAATGGGTGTTTAGGAATAAACACAATGAAGATGGCAAGGTGGTGAGGAATAAGGCCAGGCTGGTTTGCAAAGGCTACACTCAGATAGAAGGGGTAGATGTTGATGAAACTTTTGCACCAGTAGCAAGGTTAGAAACTATCAGAATGTTCTTAGCTTTGGCAGCACACAAAAGGTATAAAGTCTTGTAGATGGATGTGAAATCTAGCTTTCTGAATGGGCTCCTGAAAGAAGAAGTGTATATTGAACAACCCGATGGAGTAAAAATTAGTGAGGATGAGATACATGTGCGCAAGTTAAAAAAAGCCTTGTATGGTCTTAAGCAAGCTCCAAAAGCATGGTACAGTAGGCTAGATGCGTACTTGAGAAGGTTGAACTTCAGAAGAGGAACGGTTAATAATAACCTGTATGTGTTCAACTCAGAGAAAGGCCAGCTGATAACCATAGTATATGTAGATGACATCATCTTTAGAGGGGATCACTTTGAGCTATGCCAAGATTTTGCACAGAAAATGAGTGAGGAATTTGAGATGTCATTGATTGGAGAAATGACGTACTTTCTTGGATTATAGATAAAGTAGTGTGAAGAAGGTATTTTTGTTTCTCAAATGAAATATGCCAAAGAAATGTTGAAAAGGTTTGGCATGGAGGATAACAGACCTGTCAGTACCCCTATGATAGTGGGCTGTAAGTTAACAAAAGATTAGGAGGGAAGGAGTACAAGCCCTACAGAGTACAGGAAGATGATAGGGAGCCTTTTGTACCTTATAGCATCAAGGCATGATCTTATGCAAGTTGTGTGCGTTGCCAGTAGATTCTAAGCTGATCCTAAGGATTCACATGTATTGGCAGTGAAAAGAATCCTAAGGTACCTTAAAGGAACACTAGAAATGGGTTTGTGGTATCTAGCCATGGATTCTGTTAAACTACAAGCATACACTAATGCAGACTGGGCAGAAAGTATAGATGATAGAAAATCAACCAGCGGCTGCAGCTTCTACTTGGGTTCAAAGTGTGTTGCATGGTTAAGTAGAAAGCAAAACAGTGTTGCTTTGATCACAACTGAGGTTGAGTATATGGCTACTTGTGCAGCATGTACACAGGTGATATGGATGCTAAGACAATTGGCAAACTTGGGTGTTGAAGTGAAGTTACCAGTGAGCATACTTTGTGATAATCAAAGCGCTATTGATCTCAGCAAGAATCTGGTTCAACATTCGAGGAGCAAACATATTGACATTTGGTATCACATCATAAAAGATCAAGTGGAACAGGGTACAATTCAGTTGGAGTATATTGGCACTAAAGATCAAATTTCAGATATTCTAACTAAACCTCTGTCCACAGAGCTATTTGAAAAGCACAGAATGAGTTTGTCTGTGTGAATGCCTCCTCAAGCCTGAAAATTAGGTGAATCCTCCATCTCTACTTTGCGATTTTTTTTTATTTGTAATTGGTTGGCAAAGGGGGAGAGAAGCAACAATACAAAGGGAGCTGTTAAGAAAGGGGGAGTGCATATTTAGGGGGAGTTGAAACTGCTGCATAGTGGCTTTTGTTATGAGTGTTGCCAACAATTACAAAGGGGGAGATTATTGTTCCCACAGCCTTATATGGGTTGTAATTGTTGTCAACTAGGTTTAAGTGTGTAAGAAAGTAAAGTCACATGGAAGGAGAAGAAGGTAAAAGCCATATGGAAGGGCAAGAACGTAAAAGCCACATGGAAGGGCAAGACAGTAAATTCACCATGTAAGCCCTATTAGGGTTTTATGGAGAAGAGTATATAATGGTCTTGGAAGACAAAGCAAAAGTGGGTGTCGGCAATATTGAGCATTCAATAAACCTTGATAACTGACCAACCAAAGAGAACACCAAACCCTACACGGAAGAACAACACCGGCAAGGGAGAAGAGAGAAAACCGTCCAAAGAGAGTCGGCAATTGAGCAAAACGGACAAAAACCTAAAGCAAAAACGTAGCCGTTGTCGGAAATTGAATAGTATCGTCGAAAAATTGAACAGTGTCATCGAAAATTGATAGAACGAAGAACGGCCAAATTGAGCAAATCATAGCAAACCGTGTGACGGCAAGAGAGAGAAACCCGTGAGGAATGGCACACCACCGGCACACTAGCGGTCGGTGAGGAGACAACATGGCAAAGAGGTAGAGAGAGAAACAGATGATCGAAAAAAAAAAAGGACAAAATGACAACAAAAGGGACGGCAGAACGAAGAGCGGGTGAAAATCTGACACAACCAAAAGAGGAAAGTGGACGGTGAGATAGATCTAGCTAGATAGTGAGAGAGATCCGGCTGGATGAAGAGAGAGAAAATGTAGCCGATTGATGAAGAGAGAGAAAACGCAGCCGACGGACGAAGAGAGAGACACCACCGGAAGAGCAGACAGCAGATCTGTGACGACGTGAGACAAACGAACGACATGACAAGGAGAGAACTGTGAAACAGACGAAGAGAGAGACACCACCAGAGATGGCTGTTAAAAGAGAGAGAAAAGAGGTATACGACCAGAATAGAGAAGTCGACGGGAAGAAGAGTGATGGCTAGACGGGGCTGGATGACAAGACGAAGAAAAACAAACCACCTGCAGAAAAGGGAGGAAATCCGTGACGGCCAAATAGGTGAACAGAAAAGAGAAATCCGGTGGTAAGAGAAAGAAATCTGGTGGTAAGAGAGAGAAATCCGGCTAGACAGCAAGAAAGAGAGAAACGGATAGGCGAGCCGTGAGATAGTGAGATCGTGAGACAAGGAGACGGGTGAGACTGTAAGACGGTGAAAGCAGGAATTGTGTGAAACAAAGTAGATAAGGAATTTGGCGAAGCATTGAACTCAACGTATTTCCATACTTCTTCAAGAGAGGTGAGAGAGCGTTGCGGTGAACTTCTAAGCGGCAGTGGAGCAGCCTTTCAATTCAACAGAGGTAAGACAAGCTAGAAGAAAGGTAGACACAGTAAGTGACACTCTTTGTATTGTACTTGCTTAGTAATTGCAATAGTGAAAGGAGCAGAGGATTAAGACATCCATTGTAACTGGAATTCTCAAGTATAGTGGATAGTCTCGGTAAGGGAGAGTCCCTCTACCGTGGATGTACGTCACGTTGATGGAACCACGTAAATCTCATGTGTCCTTAATTTGTTTTACATTCTGTGTTTTGAATTGAGTTGTGAACGCAGTTAAAGTATCAGCCAACCCATAACCTAACGAAGACCTAAATAAAAACATCCGAATTGTCTATTAGGCAAGGTGTCTGAAAGGTGATACTGATTCACCCTCTCTCTTAGTATCACAAATTAGTAGATCCTAGGGAGAAGTTGAGAACTTCAAATATTTTTACTCAAAATTAAATCTTAAATTGCATTGAACAATAATTGTTATGAACTAAACAAATTACTTACTATAGTTACAATAACATTTTAACTTTTCAACAATAAAGACAATAAAATCAAAGTTTTAACTTTTTATCAAAATTTATATTTATTGAACTCAATTGATTAGAAATCATATTTGTTGTTCCCACAGCCTTGTATGGGTTATAATTGTTGTCAACTAGGTTTAAGTGTGCAAGAAAGTAAAGCCACATGGAATGGCAAGAAGGTAAAAGCCATATGGAGGGGTAAGAACGCAAAAGCTATGTGGAAGGGCAAGACAGTAAATTTTCCCTTTTAGGGTTTCATGGAAGAGTATATAAAGGCCAACATAAGAGAGTGAACAGTAACTATCGAGAGGGAGAGAGAAAGATGAGACGATCGATGGCCAAGCTGAATGAAGAACAACTGTTGAGAGAGAGAGAGAAAGAGGAGACGGTTGGGCTGAACGAAGAACAAAGGTCGAGGGAGGGAGAAAGAGGAGACGGCTGGGCTGAATGAAGAACAAAGGTCATGAGAGAGAGAGAGAGAGGTGAGACGGCCGAAGGGGGGCTGAAAAAAGAACAGAGGTCGGCAAAAATAGAGAAAAGAGGAGATGACTGAAGGGGCTGGACGACTGGACGGTAGACTGGAAGAGCAAAATGGCAATGTCCTATTCGGCCAACCAAGTAAGCCGACGGCAGAACAGGGGAAGGAGAGAAAATTTGACATAGCAAAAGAGGAGAGTGGACGGCAAAGGAAAGGTACACCACCGGCACACCAACGGTCGACAAAACATGAGAGAAAGAGAGAAAAATTGAGATAGCCATTAGAAGAGAGAGAAAAGAGGTATACGGCTAGAACAGAGGAGTCGACGGGAAGGAGAGAGAAAACACGACCAAATAAGGGACAAGGAGAGAAAATTTGGAACGGCCAAAGAGGGGTAGATGAAGAGAGAGAGAGACCGTCGGCAGAACAGAGGAAATCCGGTGGGACGGTGAGAGAGAAATCCGATTGGACAGCAAGAGAGAGAGAAACAGACAGGTGAGGTATGAGATGTGTGACTACCAGCTGGAAGAAAACTAGAACCATAAGGTGAGAGCAAAAACCAGAAACGCATCACCCCTAGAAGATAAGAAGACCAGAACGTGCGTTGGCGTGAGACCAGAACATGCGACAACAGTGAGATCATGGGGTAAGGAGATAGGTGAGATTATGAGACGGTTAAAGTAGGAGTTGTGTGAAACAACCTAATTTATAGAGCCTTGGGATTAGGGCTACATAATCATCAATAGTCATTGTTAATTCCCATATATTTCCCTACAATCAATGGATAAATTTGATTCTTAAAATTTAGGGTCAATGGTCAACATTAACTTCCTAAAACTTAGGGTCAACGGTCAACATTAACTCTTTAATGCCAGGGTTGACCTATCATCACCGGTTTTTCCCAATGACCTCACTACATCTCAACGACATTCATAACATCAAATCAACATATATAATTGTGTTAGATGGTGCTAACAACAAATCCAACATTAGTCATCAAAGATGGGCTCAACAATCTCCCCCTTTGGATTTGTTGGCAACACATTAAATCCAACCATGCACAACATCTCCTACATAAAGTCATTTGGCTCCCCCTGAAACATGTATCACTTGTTACTTTTGTTGTTTACTTTTCCCCCTTAACAATGTCTCCCTATTTATCCATTAAGCTACTCCCCATTTTTACTAATATATACTTTCTTTAGATTTATGCAAAAAAATCTTCTCCTTTAACAACAAATCCAAAGAATAATAATTATGGAAAGGGAGAGGGGTTAAAGAATATCTCAGCGTCTAAAGGTTAGATAAATACTTAAGTTCAGCCTCTTTTGTCTAAGATGTCCCAATCTTCTATGCCACAACAAACTTGATATAAGTTTCCATTTGTTCTTTCACCCTCAGTTAGCACAACACCATCTTTTAATCTCTTTATTATACAGCCATTCTTGTTGAAAGTAACTTCATGTCCATCATCACAAAGCTAGCTAACATTGATGAGATTGTGTTTTAGCTCTTCAACATAAAGCACTTTCTTTAATTTTACCTTTTCTGCACTAATTTCAATAACACCAATACCTTTGATCTTTAAGGCACCATCATTGCCAAATTTGACTAATCCTCCATCATATTTTGTTACTTCTTTGAACTTCTTGGAATCTCCTATCATATGTGAAAAGCAAATACTATTTAGGATCCATGGCTTTTCTTTCTTGGAAGCTTTTAAAGCTACTTCCACAACCATAAACATTTCTCTTCCTCTTCTTCTTCTTAAGTCGAATGTGGGAGCATGTGTAAGTGTTCTCCTTTGCACTCCTTGACTGGGTAGCAATGGTTGGCATGTTCTCCTTTGCATTCTTTGACCGAGCAACAATGTCAAGTAATCCTCAATAATGTGTCCAACCCTTTCACATTTTCCATAAATCTCTCCCAACATATTAAACTTGTTTCTTAATGGAATATGACTTTTTTCCACCTAAGACTACCTCCTTTCTTGATAAAGTCTCCCCCTAGACTCTTTCCTCACATTCCTCTTCATTATAGGTCAATTATACCAACAAGCATTAGCCTTGTGCCTATACTTACCACAGCTCTAGCAAAATTCTTTAAATCTGGATTTTCTTCTTTCACCAAATCCATGTCTACTACCTTCAACAATTAGTGTGGCAACCTATTCTCCATCTTTGACAATCTGTCTCCTGTGGATAGGAACCTCTACCATGTGTTTCCTAACCCATTTTAACTTAGGTTAGTCTCTCTTCTCCATCACGTCATTATGCTTACTTTCGGGCACAAACACAATTTTATTCTTTTCTTCTACCTTCTCACTTGGCTTTTCAATGTAGCCAAGTCCTTACTTCCCCATGGAATGAGGTTTTTGATTACTTAAACACTTATTTAACTTTCTAGTAGCATCCTCCTTGATAGCATTTGTTGATAATGACTCCCCTTTCACTTCCATGGCCTACATAAAACTTTCTTCATGCTTCTTTAGCTCGGACTCGACCTTATGAAGCTTAATTTGCAAAATTAACACCTCTTGCTCTTGTGCAATCACCTTAGCACAAAGATCTTCGTATATCTTTCTTTACTCTGCCTCAAGTACAATCAGCTCCTCAATCCTCTTCAAGTACTCCTCCTCTTTTGCTTTAAACTCTTTTTCTTTCACTTGGAGATTAGATTCATCAACAGCAGAATTTTCATATAGCTTCTTGAGATGTTTTACCTCTTTTCCAACTTTTTGTTTTATGCAAACAAGCTTTCAATTCCTTCTCAAGTTATTGCACTGACTCATCCTCATCCTCTTCTATTGATTCCCCATCACTTAAAGAGTCTTGATCATTATTTGCTTAAGTGATTAGCACATCCTTTGCAACCTCGTCATCAAAATCATCATCAACTTCTTCTTCAGAATCCTCTTCATCTAGTTTGCTCAGAAAATTCCTTCTTTCGGATCTGAAGAAATTTTTTTTTCTTTGGCACCTAAATTTTCAACTTTAGAGTAGCTGGATTGTTTTGTCCTTCACCTTAGGATCGGCTCATCATCATCCTCACTATTTGCTTCTCTTTTCTTTGGGCAATCCACAATAAAGTGCCCAATTGCTCCACAACTAAAGCACTTTAAGGATAGTTTTCCCTTATACTTCCCTTTTCCTTTCCTCATATTGTTGGTGATTTATGTCATGACCTCATCCAATTTAGTATCACTATTTTCTTCTCTAGAATTGCTGACGGATTCCTCTTCTTGATCTTTAATCCTTAACTTTTTCATTGCCTTAAAGGCCAGCTCCTTCTCCGCCTTAAACAGCTTTTCTTTCTTTATTGGGGATATTCATATTTCTTAAGTCACCAATATGTTGTGTAAGTCATCTAAGGGCAGCTTATCCAAATCTCTATCTTCTATGGAAGAGACTTTGGGGTTGTGAGCTTCCGGTAAGGTTCTAAGTATTTTCCTTACCATAATAGCATCGTGGATCTCCTCTCTATAACCTCTGATGGATTTCATTAACTCTTGTGAAGAACACATCTACATTCTTATCATTCTGCATCTTTATTTCTTCAAATCTACTCCTTCAGATTTGTAACTTGGCTTCCTTCGTAACCTTGTCTCCTTTATAGATGTTCTTCAGTTTGTCTCAGATTTTCTTGGTTATGTTGCACCTCATCACCTTAGTAAATTCTTTATCTGACAAGGAGGCGTATGAGGCATTTCTCACCTTTTCATCACACTCTAAGTTCTTCTTATCAGTTGGCGTCATAGGATCACCTTTAGCAATAGGAATAAAGCCATTAACAATAGGCTCAAACACATTAAGACCAAAGGACATCATATATGGGAGCATTATATTCTTCTATAATTGATAATTCTGTCCATCAAATGTAGGGATGCCCTTACTATTAACTCTATTTATGTTATTCATGATCTCAAGCAGTAAAGATAAAAACTCACATAATAATGCACTACTTTACTTCAAGGTAAAAAAATTGGATCAACAGTGTAACCGGCTCTAATACCACTTGATGAGGAGCATTTTAGGTCTCACACTAAGAGGAGAGTGAATTAATGTGAGATATACTGATTTAACAAATCAATTTGGATTTAACCTCTACGACTTGTTAGAGTCGATGAACCAATTTTTTATTTTTCTTTTTTATGTGAGTGCAACCATACGAATGTAAATTAATGTGCAAATACCCCAACACACACGACAATTTTTACGTGGTTCACCCACAATGTGTAAGCTACGTCCACGATGTGATAAGATCACTCTTAAATCACACAATTCACTCTTGCTATCAAGGGATACAATAATGTTTTGGAAGGATCACTCCTTCACCATTTGTGGAAGGACTACTCCTTAACTACTTACAATGATCTCCCGATCACTCCAAGGGTATCCTACCCTATTTTTCAACAAATCTATTAAGAGTTTATGGAAAAACCTTTCTTGGAGAAAAATTGTTCAATGTGTATAGTCTACTAAATCAAAATATGGATATTCTCCTTCCTTTGCTACTAGTATTATCTCAACCACTACCAATGCTACCTGCGCACTACTGCTACTGTTCGCACGCACTACTTCTACTATCCCCACGCTCTGCTAATGTTGTCCATACGCGTTGCTACTGCTGTCCATGCACACTATTAATGCTATCCGTAAGCGCTGTCATATCTATCCACTGTTATCCGCATGCGCTGTTCATGTTGTCTGTATGCATTGTCACTACTATCCGTAGGCTCTACACCTGTTGTCCTTAAGCATTGTGCCAACTGTCTGCACAAGTTATGCCCACTGTTCACACGTTCTACGCTTGCTATGCCTTTTGCACCCATTGTCCGCGCTCCTTATGCCTTTTGTCCGCGCTTTATGCCCTCACTGTTCACACTCTCTGCGCCCACTGTCTGCACTTTATGTGCCCACTGTCTACGCTCTTTGCGCTGGCTGTCTGTGCACTATGCACTTGTTGTCCACACTCTCTGCGCCTGCTATTTGCACACGCTATGACTGCTGTCTACACATGCTGTGTCTGTTATTCATATGTGTTGCTGCTACTTTCCTCATGTGCTACTGTTACTCTCCCCGCACGTTACAGCTGTTTTCTTACGCCGCAGCTACTCTCCCTACGCATTGCAGCAATTTTCTCATGCCACTGCTGCTCTCCCCACGTGCTACAACAGATTTCTTATATCGCTGCTACTTTCCTCGCACGTTGCAGTTGTTTTCTCGCTACACTTTCTGCAAGTGAGTGCTAATTCCCGAACCTATTGTTGCACGTTCTGATTTTTTGCGTGATTCCTGGGTGTGCTTCTACTGCTAGGAAGCCTCCTAAGGTGCTACTACTGCTGGTATACCCTCCTAAACCTGCTGTTACTGCTGGGAAGTCTCCTGGATGTGCTGTTGCTGCTAGGAAGCCTCCTAGATGTGCTACTAGTGCAGGGAAGCCTCCTAGACATGTTAGGACATGCTGCTAGTGCTAATATGCCCTCCTGGATCTACAGGGACGTGTTGTTGGCACTAGTATACCCTTCTAGACCTATAGGGACATCTATTGCTATTGGTATACCCTCTTAGACATGCAGGGATGTGCTGCTGGTCTGCTGGAAAGCCTCTTGGATGTGCTGGTGTGGTGGTCGGCTGCTGTTATCACTTTGATGAGGGCTTACTGGTGCAGTAGCTATCTTGGTGAGGGTTTGCTGGTCTGGGTGGCTAGTTACCTTGCTCTCTTTCTTTCCTCCTTGGCTGGCTGCACCTTGCTGATTCTCCATGGTAGCTACTGCACTCTCTTTGGCCAGCTGCCTTGTTGCCTCTCTTTAGTGGCTACTACACTCTCCCTGGTCAGCTGCCTTGTTACCCTTCTTAGTGGCTATTGAACTCTCCTTGACTAGCTGCCTTGCCTTCTTTCTTCCTCTCCTTGGTCAGTTGCCTTGCCGTCTTTCCTTTGTGGTTGCTATACTCTCCTTGGCCGATTGCCCCTTGCTTTCTTTCTATCCTTCTTGGCAGATTGCATCTTGCTTGGTGGCTACCTCCTTTTTGCTGTTCACCTCCCTTTTTCCCTAGGTTTGTCGTTTTCCTCTCTTCTTACCGTTCACTCAATTTTCTACAACCCTTAGTTTTCTTTTTGCATGACACCTAAAGGTATTTATAAAGGCTTAAGATTAGGGCTACACGATCATCAACAATCATTGTTAATTCCCACATATTGCCTTATAATCAATGGTCGGATTTAATTCTTAAAAGTTAGGATTAATGGTCAACATTGACTTCCTAAAATTTATGGTCAACGATCAACATTAACTCCTCCATGCCAAGGTTAACTTGTCATTACCGGTTTTTCCCAATGACCTTACTACATTTCAACAGCATTCATAACATCAAATCAACACATATAATCGTGTGAGATGGTGTTGACAACAAATCCAATATTAGCCATTAAAGATGGGCTTAATACAATGTATTTTAACTTAGTGGATTCTAACCTAGCCTAACAACAAACCAGGCTGTTATAACTTAGCAACTTAGACTCATTATGGCCCACTAAGTCTCCCTCAACTCAACCTCATTAAGCCCATAAAAGATAAGTCCCTTAATTCTAGGCCTTCCCCCCAAAACCTAATCTTCCTCCTAAATAACTTCATCGACCCACCTTATATTTTGCCTTTATAGGTTACATGCCAACACCATACTACTTACCCAACCTACCATTGGTTAGCCTAAATGGGCCTCTAACCTTAACCCAGCCCAACCAAGTCTACTTCCGTTCTTACCCCTCATCTCAGCCCATAGTCCTTGCTTCATTACTTTATTTCCCTATACTGCCATTCGAAGCAAGACAGACACCTCCACATTCCACCTACTAGCCCTCCCCCCTACTGTCAATTGCTAATTCCCATTAGTAAACAGTGTAAGATTACCTACCAACCCTCTCCCTCTCTTAGTCACCCTATAAGTATATGTAATTTGTTGCTTTAGGCCTAGTGCATACCTCCTCCCGTTTATCTCCACCACCACTAATATTAGCATTATAGTTTTTGTCCTCATTACCACCAAAATCCTATACATGTCCAACATCTATTTTCACTTCGATGCTTTATCCATATCAAGATATATACCCCATGCTCCACTTAATCAAGACTAGAATCTAACCATGCTTGTAAGGAAAGCCCTTCAAGCATCACTTAAACACATTAGTTAACCCTTACCTTTATAGTAAACCATGGAACTATTCATTGGAATAGCTAACATTGCAAATTACCTCTCTTATCCAACTTATTGAGTATATCTTCCCCAAAATTGAAGGTTAACATAACATTTAAGCTATCCATGACTATTACTCTAATTAGTTGTTATACTCCTTTAAATACCACATCAATTTGGCATCACGTGTTGTTTTTACTGCATTATGGAACAACCAATCTATCTCTATTTGTTTTATGCTATAGGTAGCAAGGTTAATATCATAGCTTCTTACAATCCCCTATTGGCCTTTGAATTCCCTATCACTAGAGTACTACTAATACATCTTTCCAGTAATGTTACCTAGTAATTCTTCCTCTCTACCCCACACTCAAGGTCTCTAATCTCCTCTACTAGATGCTTGTTGTTCTTATCATACCACAGCGATGCCCTTTTTATTTTTTCCTTTAACCAAGAATTTAAAAATCTTGCCATTTGTACACCCAATCAATGACCTTTATACTACTTTCCATTCAATCTATGTGCTACTTCTAATACATCCAACCAGTCCAC
The DNA here is from genome assembly GCA_021533255.1 of Ceriops tagal. Taxonomy (NCBI): domain Eukaryota; kingdom Viridiplantae; phylum Streptophyta; class Magnoliopsida; order Malpighiales; family Rhizophoraceae; genus Ceriops; species Ceriops tagal. The sequence goes on along the minus strand of CM038605.1, from coordinate 3,179,835 downwards.
ACACTTCATAAAGTCAAAGTGTCTCCCAACCTTGTTCACCCTACTCAACACCACTATATCGGTAATCCTTTCCCACCTCTAAAAGATTCTTTGTAGGTCTTTGTAATCAATAAACACTAAGAGGTTACTAATGAAGAGTGGTGTGATGACCACCATCCTATTTGCCAAACACTTTCTAATTAAAATAATGGATGTTGCTTGATGAAACAATGTTTCTAACCATTACTTTTTTCATATATAATACAATTGGTGTATGATTGACAATTAAGATTAAGGTTTTTATCACAACACAAAGTTAGTCTACAGAGAGTACCAAGAACGATTAGCCACCCTAGACTGGACATGAACACCAAGTGAAAGCACCATCGATGAGATGGCGGCAACAAGTCATTAAAGTGGTATGTCTCTAAAGATAAAGGACAAATGGGTGGTCTTTTGTCCCCCATAAACATGTTGCTTGTTAAAGATTAGGTTTAGAGCAATAATTTAAATGGCAACACATCACCAGAGAGCTAGGTGTCAAGAGTCCACTGAACCAAAGATAATAGCCTGATGAGAAGGCAATAACAAGTCACCTTAACAATACAATAATGATCAATAAGGATAGATCAAAGGTCAACAATGCCCACTAGATCAATTTCGTTACGTTGACAGACATCGGAATGGTAGACCAAGAGATGAAGTGGCACCAAAAACCTAATGATGGAAAACTGACGACTTTCACATCATGCTCAATTGTCACGATTAGGCAAATAGGTCACTATACCTCTAAGATGATGGCTTTAAATGAGTATCTAAGGCTATGGTTGAAGATGGCAATAATTTAACAAGACAACACAATAAAGGAACTAGAACCATTTGATAATGTGACATATGGATTCACCAATGGTAGATTGGGGAAAACCAAATTAGGAGCAAGAAGTGTCCTATGCTAATGCCATCATTAGAGAGTCAACACTATTAATAGTACAGATTTGGAAATTCAAATTTACCAATGCATTGTTTAGCTTACCTCTTTTTCCTTTTGTCTAATGATACAATTTTAGTCACATACAATTTATTAGTTTGGTAGAATCTAAATTTTGATGATATTACTTTAAAAATCACTTTACAAATGACAATTACATTATCTACCTCAAAAGTTGATTATATGGTTATTATTGAGGTTTTTAAGGAAATTATTTAGTTAAAGGGACTATTTAATAAACTCAAAGGAAACTTGCATATTATTATCATTTACTCAAATGAGACTATTATTGAGGTTTTTTCACTAATGATCATATGTTTCATAAAAGAACAAAGTACATTGATGTGTATTATCATTTTGTATAGGAAGTTATTACTCGTAGTAATATTGTTGTGAGCAAAGTAAATGCCTATGATAATCCTACTAATATGCAAACCAATCATTTTTAGTTATCAAATTTAAGTGTTGGTTGGACTTAATTGGTGTTTTTTGTTGAATTTTGCTCTTTGGAGTTTTTGTGGAAGAGATGTACAATTTTTGTCAAAGATTGGAGATGTTCGTTTTAGGGTTTTTCCTTTCAAAGTGGAGATTATTAGAATTTAGTGATTTGAATTTTGTTCAATCCAATCAAAAGACTTGCAGTGTGACAAAATAAAAAATTTTTATGGATTAGTTATATATAAACTTATAGTTTTCTATATATTTATATAAATGCATATGTATTTTGTTAGAGTAAAATAATCTATTGTTCCCACAACCTTATATGGGTTGTAATTGTTGTCAACCAGATTTAAGTGTGCAAGCAGAAGTGGCTCGTTCAAGCATTAAGAAGAAGGATAATGTTGAATTTTGTATAAAACAGTAATATGAAGCTACATGGAGGGGTAAGAAAGGAAATTTGTCGCAGCTCCAGTAAACCCAACTAGGGTTTGCATATAAGGGAGTATATAAATCGGTAGAGCAAGAGAAAAAAATGGAGAAATACACCACCGAGAGAGCAAACCAGAAACGCACCACCTGCAAGAGAAGAAATCAGAAATGGCAGAACACCTGCAAGAGAAGAAATCAGAAACGTACCACCCGGAAGAGAAGACAGCAGACCTAGTATCCGTGAGACCACCCGGAAGAGAAGACAACAGACCAGAATGTGTGACGTGAAACGCCAAACTAGATTTGTGAGGCAGGCCAAGAAATTTGAACCAGCAAACCAAAAACGTGAGGCAGGTCGAGAGATGTGAACCAGTAAAACCAGAAGTGTAAGGCAGGCCAAGAAACGTAAACCAGTAGACCAGAAATGTGAGGCAGGTCGAGAAACGTGAACCAGCAAAACCAAAAATGTGGTGCAGGCCAAGAGACATAAAATGGTAGACCAGTAGCGTGAGGCAAGCCATGAGATGTGAAACGACAAACCTGAAGCGTAAGTGCAGGCCATGAGACGGTGAGACGGTGAGACCAGGAGTTGGGTGAGACAACCTAGAGAAGAAATTCAGTGTAGCATTTGAGAGAACTCAACATATTTCCAGATTTCTTCAAGAGAGGTTAGAGAAAGTTTTGGTGATCTTCCAAGCGATAGTGAAGCAGCCTATTCAAATCAAACAGAGGCAACACAAGTTAGAAGAAGGGTAGACACAGTAAGTGACACTTTTTATATTGTGATTGCTTTGTATTTGTAATAGTGAAAGGAGTAAAAGATTAAGACATCCATTGTAATCGTAGGGAATACCACACTGGTGTTCTCAAGTATAGTGGATTGTCTCAGTAGAGGAAGAATCCCTACCACTGTGGAGTATGTCACATTGACAGAACCACATAAATCTCTCGTATCCTTGCTTTGAATTTACATTCTGTATTTTGAATTGAGTTGTGAACGCAGCTAAAGAATCATTAAACCCATAACCTAAAAGAAGACCTAATCAAGAACAACCAATCCATTTAATAGGCAAGGTGTCTGAAAGGTAACTTTGGGAACTATTGTAACTAGTAGGTAACAATAGATCTATCTTAGTTGAATCTGAGAAAAAGTTCATTTCTGAGAAGAGTTTGAAGTTGTTCACCTATCAATTAAAAAGAAAGGGTGTAATACTGATTCACCCCCCCTCTCAGTATTACAAACTAGTAGATCCTAGGGTGAAGTGGGGAACTTCAATTGGTATCAGAGCACAGGTTCACCATTTTGAAGCTTAACAGCTTGGTGTACTAGTTTGAAGGGTTTTAGAAGTTTTAACTTGTTCAGCATACTGAAAAATAGATGTTAGTACTAGCACTAACACTACTTACAGCAAGAAGGTTCCAATCTTTAATGGAACCAACTACTATATATGAAGAGCGAGAATGCAGGTGGTATTTGCAACCATAGGCATAAACGTGGTGAAATCTGTACAGGAGGGTTTTGAGCCTCCAAAAGAAGGTAAAATCCAACTCCAGAGGAATTAAGGCAGTTTGAGATCAATGGGAAGGCCTTAAATGTCAGCATTTCAGCATTGACAGATGTTGAAAATGCTAAGTTATGGACTGCAAATCTGCTAAGGAGATATGGGATAGATTGCAGAAGGTTTATGAAGGTGATGGTAGAATGAAGGAGGCCAAGTTTCAAGTTTTCAAGGAGAGATATAAATCCCTCAAAATGCAGAAGAATGAGATAGTCCAAGAGTTCTTCACCAGGGTTATTGATGCTATAAACGACCTTAGAAGTCATGGGAAGAACAAGTGAAACTTGATGATGAAGATAAGGATGGTGATGATAAGCAAAATTCAAAATGGAGAAGACCATCATTCAAGTCAAGAAAGTCCAGCAAGAAGACTGTTAACCCACAGAAGAAGAAGAGAGGCTCATTCAAACAGTTATGTGAGCCAGACAAAAGAAGCCGATGAGGAGGATGATGTAGACTTATCAGATGAGAATGGCTTTATGGCATCAGCTCGATGTGGTAGTTCAACCTCTGAAGTGGAAGAGGAGATTGATGAAAAAGAACCAGATCTTGAAGTTGAGTTAGAAGCAGCTTCAAAAGAGATAATCAAAAGGGGCAGAACCATAAGAAGGTTGGAGGCCCATATAAAACAAGTTGAAGCAAAGATTGAGGAAGCAGAAAATCAAAAGGATAAAACAAGGGCTGAACATATTGACTTGAAGAGAAGATTTGAAGAACATATCAAAATATGTGAAGACCCTACTTTGGAGCTTGGCTCAAGGACTTCAACAATTGAAGAAATGGAGATAGAGTTGCTGAGACTTCAGCAACAACTCAAAAAGAGTGAAGAGAACTTGCAGAAGCTTAAAGTAGTAGGAGAAACAAGCTCTGCAAGATAAAAGAAGAATGAAGAGAAAGTGCAGTAATCTGAGGCTGCATTGCCTAAAGAGAATGAGACTTTGCCACAGAAGTTGAAAGAGAAAGCTGTGACTTAGGAGAAGATAACTGAAGAAGAGAAGACAATTATCAAACCAAAGCTAGGGTCAAAAATGATGTATATGGTTAAAGAGCAACAGCTTATAGCTGCTACATCCCAAAAAGAAAAGACTGATTAGCCAAGAACAGTGAAGGTTGAAAATAAAGAAGATTTGAAGAAGCAACCTAGGGTTGCACACAAAATTAAAGAAAAGAAAGTCAACCAACCAAGGGCAATGGCTAAACAGAAGAAGGAGAAGAAGGTGGCTAAAATGAAAGCCACACAAGCAAAGAAGCCAGCAACCTTACCTACACAGCAAGTAATGAACAAAAGAAAACAAGCTGTGATTAGACCCAAGAAGAGGCAATTTCAAGGTTACTGTCTTTATTGTGGAGTTTGGAGTCATAAGGCAAGTAAATGCTAGTGGAGAAGGCCAGTATACATCTCCAACTTGAGAAGATCCAATGCTACATATAAAGGGAGACAATACAAAATTCAGAAGAGAACACCTATCGTGAGTTCTTGCATATACTGCAAAAAGCAAGGACACACTAATAAGGATTCTTAGTGGAAGCTCAAACTAGTGGTTTCAAAGAACAAGTTTGTTGTATTGGCAGACTTGGAACAATGTGAAAGGTGCAGGCAGGATGGCCATAATACCAAAAGATCATGACACTTCTCCCTGAGAAAGAGAAGGCACTCGATGGCATTATGAAAACAATTGGTACAATCAAAGCTAAGAAAAATGAGAAAGCTATCTTTAAGCCAGTTCAAAAGAAGGAATATAAAGTTAAAAAAGAGGTGGCTAATATAGCTGAAATTGCACTAAAGGCTGACTACAAGGATAAGCAGTGGATCCTTAATAGTGGATGTGAAGTTCCCGACTTCTCCCTAGGATCTACTAGTTTCTGATACTGAGAGAGGGGTGAATCAGTATCACTACAATTCGCAATTTGCAAGTAAGTGAACAACTTCAACCTCTTCTTAAATGCGAACTCTTTCTTAAACTCGACTAAGGTAGATCTATTGCTACCTACTAATCACAATAGTCCCCAAAGTCACCTTTCAGACACCTTGCCGAATAGACAATTCATATGTTCTTGTTTAAGTCTTCGTTAGGTTATGGGTTGGCTAATACTTTAGTTGCGTTCATAACTCAATTTAAAACACAGAACGTAAAGCAAATTAAGGACACACGAGATTTACGTGGTTCTGTCAACGTGACGTACATCCACGGTGGTAGGGACTCTCCCTTACCGAGACTATCCACTATACTTAAGAATTCCAGTTACAATGGATGTCTTAATCCTCTGCTCCTTTCACTATTGCAATTACTAAGCAAGTACAATACAAAGAGTGTCACTTACTATGTCTGCCCTTTTTCTAACTTGTCTTGCCTCTGTTGAATTGAAAGGCTGCTCCACTACCGCTTAGAAGTCCATCGCAACACTCTCTAACCTCTCTTGAAGAAATCTGGAAATATGTTGAGTTCTTTCTAATGCTTCACCGAATTCCTTCTCTAGGTTGTCTCACACAGCTCCTACTTTCACCGTCTCACGGTCTCACCCGTCTCCTTGTCTTACGGCTCGCCTCACGTTTCTGGTTTGTCGTTCCATGTCTCATGGCCTACCTCACATTTCTGGTTTGTCATTACACGTCTCATGTACGTTTCTGGTTTGTACCCTTTGCTGGTTACACGCCTCACGCACGCTTCTAGTTTGGCGTTTCACATCCCACATACATTTCAAGTTTGCATGCTTTATTGTTCTGGTCTCAGCCGTCTCCTGACGTACACCCACGCTTCTACTGCGCTCTTATCACAACTTTACTAGTCTCGCGTTTCTTGTCTCCCTTTTCTGGTCACCCATTACTGGTCTCACGTTTCTGGTCAATCACACCATTCTCTTATCGTGCTCTCCTTTTGTCGTTCTGCACTCTTGCCATTCTACTCTCTTATCGTGTTGTCTCTCTTGCCATGTTGTCTCCTTGCCGTCCAACCCTTTATTTTGTCGTATTGTTTTCCTCTCCTTTCCAACCGGCCATCGGGTTTTTCCTCTCCTTCCCCTGTTCTGCCGTCGACTCACTCTTTCTCCGTATTGGGTTTTCTCTCTCTCTTTTTCACTCAGCCGTTCTTTGTTCTATTTTTCTTTTTGGTCGTTCAGGTTTTCTCTTTGTCGTCCACCCCTCACTTTGGTCGTATCTGATTTTTCTCCTTCTTCCAACGGCTGTGTTTTCTCTCTCTTCCAACGACTGTGTTTTCTCTCTCTTCCAACAGCTATGTTTTCTATCTCTTCCACCGTCTCTTTGGTTGGCCGGTTACTCCCTCTTCTTGTTTTCCGAATGGTTTTGCTTTAGGTTTAGCCGTTTTTGCTCAATTGTCGACGGTATATTTTTGGCCGTGTTTTCTCTCTTGGTGGTATGTGTCGTTCCTTCCCTCCTTTTACCGTCCAACACTTGCTTGTGTTTACTAAATATTCAATTGTGTTGGCCTTACCTTAGTTTTGTCTTCCAAGGTCTTTATATACTCTCTTCCATGAAACCCTAATAAGGCTTACGTGGTGGATTTACATTCTTGCCCTTACGCGGTGGATTTACTTTCTTGTCCTTCTATGTGGCTTTACCTTCTTGCCCTTCCATATGGCTTTACTTTCTTACACACTTAAACCTAGTTGATAACAATTACAACCCATACAAGGCTGTGGGAACAACAATCTCCCCCTTTGTAATTGTTGGCAACACTTATAACAAAAACCACTATGCAACAGTTTCAACTCCCCCTAAATATGCACTCCCCCTTTCTTAACAGCTCCCTCTGCACTATTGCTTCTCTCCCTCTTTGTCAACCAATTACAAATCTGAAAAACTCGCAAAGTAAAGATGGAGGATTCACCTGAACTTCAGGCTTGAGGAGGCATTCGCACAAACAGACTCATTCTGTGCTTTTCAAACAACTCTGTGGACAGAGATTTAGTTAGATCTTGTGTAGCCTCTTCAACAGATTTAGATTCAACTTATGAGAGTAAAGTAGTAGCTCCCACAATTCTTCTTCTTGTTGTAACTCCTGCTGATGGGTCACCTATGATCTGATTTTCTTGATGAGCACTAGTCCACGTTTTCTTTGGCTTTCTTTCATGCACAGTCTTAGTTGCAAGACGATCTCTTTCTTCATCTTCAGACTTACTCTTCTCCAAGTCTGAACTTACTTCTTGTTCCTTTTCTTTAGGTTGGTCTGATTCTTCATCTACATTGAAGTCATCTTCTTCATTGTCCTCAACTTCTCCATTTTGCATTGTTTTCCAGTTCTCATCTATTCTCACATCACTGGACGTGATCACTTTTCCCAGTTTATGCAAAAAAACTCTGTAACCTTTTGTCTTTGCTGAGTATCCCACAAAGATGCCTTCATCAGACCTAGCATGGAATTTTCCCAATCAGCTTTTAGTGCAATTTCTGCTATATTAGTCACCTCCCTTTTTGCTCTATATTCCTTCTTTTGAACTGGATGGAAGATAGCTTTCTCCTTTTTCTCAGCTTTGATTGCACTACTTATTTTCACTATGCCATTGAGTGCCTTCTCTTGCTCAAGGGGAAGTGTCATGCATCTCTTGGCATTATGGCCATCCTGCCCGTACCTTTCACACTATTCCAAGTCTGCCAATATAGCAAACATGTTCTTTGAAACCACTGATCTAGGTCTCCACCAACAATCCTTGTCAGTGTGTCCTTGCCTTTTACAGTATGTACAAGAACTCACGAGAGGTGTTCTCTTCTAAATTTTGTATTGTCTCCCCCTGTATGCAGCATCGTATCTTCTCAAGTTGGAGACATATACTGGTCTTCTCCACCAACAATTACTCGCCTTATGACCCCAAACTCCACAATAAAGACAGTAACCTTGAAACTGCCTCTTCTTGGGTCTACTCACAGCTTGTTTTCTTCTGTTCATTACTTGCTGTGTAGGCAAAGTTACTGGCTTCTTTGCTTGTATGACTTTCATTTTAGTCACCTTCTTCTCCATCTTTTGTTTAGTCGTAGCCCTTTGTTGGCTGACCTTCTTTTCTTTCTTAGACGTAGCAACTATAGGCTACTGCTCTTTAACCACATACGTCATTTTTGGCCCTAGCTTTGGTTTGATAACTGTCTTCTCTTCTTCAGTTATCTTCTCTTGAGTCACAGTCTTCTCTTTCAACTTCTATGGCAAAGTCTCATTCTTCTTTTCTCTTTCAGAGCTTGTTTCTCCTACCATATCCAACTTCTGCAAGTTCTCCTCACTCCTTTTCAGTTGTTGCTGAAGTCTCAGCAACTCTATCTCCATTTCTTCAATTGTTGAAGTCCTTGAGCCAAACTCTATTGTATGGTCTTCACATATTTTGATCTGTTCTTCAAATCTTCTCTTCAAGTCAATATGTTCAGCCCTTATTTCATCCTTTTGACTTTCAACTTCCTCAGACTTTGCTTCAACTTGTCTTATGTAAGCCTCCAACCTTTTTATGGTTCTGCCCCTTCTGATTATCTCCTTTGAAGCTGCTTCCAACTCAGCTTCAAGATCTAGTTCTTCTTCATTAACCTCCACTTCCTCTTCAGAGGTTGAACTACCACCTTGAGGTGATTGCATAAAGGCCTGTTCATCTGATGATTATTCATCTTCTTCCTCATCAGCTTTTTTTATCTGAGTCACATAACTCTTGAATGAGCCTCTCTTCTTCCTCTGTGGGTTGACAATCTTCTTACTGGACTTTTTTGATTTGAATGATGATCTTCTCCATCTTGATTTCTACTCATCATCACCATCCTCATCTTTATCATCAAGTTTCACTTTACACTGAGAAGCAAAATGTCCAATCTGCCTACAACAATAACATCTCAAGGACAACTGTCCTTTTCCCTTCTTAGACCCCTTCTTGAATTTCCTTGTGAAGTAAGCCAACACTTCACCTTCACTTTCTTCCTCATCACCATCATTATCCTCACTGGATGATTCTTCCTTTTCTTTTATCTTTAAGTGTTTTATAACTTTGAAAGCTACCTCCTTTGATACCTTTGATGTTGAGGAGCTCTCAGTTGACATTATTCTCATCTTATATTCAATAAGATTGCACTGGAGATCATGTAGAGACATAGAATTGAGATCTCTACTCTCCTCTATGGCTACTACCTTTGAGGCAAACCTCTCAGGCAGAATTCTCAAAATTTTATTCACAATCAATGAGTCCTTCTTGTTCTTCCCATGACTTCTCAGGTCGTTTACAACATCAATAACCCTAGTGAAGAACTCTTGAACTGTCTCATTCTTCTGCATTCTGAGAGATTCATATCTCTCCTTGAACACTTGAAGCGTAACCTCCTTCATTCTATCATCACCTTCATAGACTTTCTGCAATCTGTCCCATATCTCCTTGGTAGATTTGCAGTCCATAACTTTAGCATATTCAGCATCTATCAATGCTGAAATGATGACATTTAAGGCCTTCCCATTTATCTCAAACTGCCATAACTCCCCTGGGGTTAGGTCTTTACCTTCTTCTGGAGCCACAAAACCCTCCTGTACGCATTTCACCACGTTCATGCCCATGGTTGCAAATACCATTTGCATTCTTGCTCCCATATATGGTAGTTGGTTCCGTTGAAGATTGGAACCTTCTTGCTATAAGTAGTGCTGGTGCTGGTACCAGCTTTCATTTCTCAGTATGCTAAACAAGTCAAACTTTTAGATCCCTTCAAACTAGTACACCAAGCTATTAAGCTTCAAACTGGTAAACCTGTGCTCTGATACCAATTAAAGTTCCCAACTTCTCCCTAGGATCTACTAGTTTGTGATACTGAGATGGGGGTAAATCAGTATCACCACAATTCGTAATTCGCAGGTAAGTGAACAATTTCAATCTCTTCTTAAAAGCGAACTCTTTCTCAGACTTGACTAAGGTAGATCTATTGCTACCTACTAATCACAATAGTCCCCAAAGTCACCTTTCAGACAATTCAGATGTTCTTGTTTAGGTCTTTGTTAGGTTATGGGTTGGCTAATACTTTAGCTGCGTTCACAACTCAATTCAAAACACAGAACATAAAGCAAATTAAGGACACACGAGATTTACGTGGTTCCGTCAATGTGACGTACATCTACAATGGTAGGGACTCTCCCTTACCGAAACTATCCACTATACTTGATAATTCCAATTACAATGGATGTCTTAATTCTCTGCTCCTTTCACTATTGCAATTACTAAGCAAGTATAATACAAAGAGTGTCACTTACTGTGTCTACCCTTCTTCTAGCTTGTCTTGCCTCTGTTGAATTGAAAGGCTGCTCCACTGCCACTTAGAAGTCCACCACAACGCTCTCTAACCTCTCTTGAAGAAATCTGAAAATATGTTGAGTTCTTTCTGATGCTTCACCGAATCCCTTCTCTAGGTTGTCTCATACAGCTCCTACTTTCACTGTCTCATGGTCTCACCCGTCTCCTTGTCTCACGGCTCTCCTCACATTTCTAGTTTGTCGTTCCATGTCCCACGGCCTGCCTCATGTTTCTGGTTTGGCATTACACGTCTCACGCACATTTCGGGTTTGCACCCTTTGCTGGTCACATGCCTCACGCACGCTTCTAGTTTGGCATTTCACGTCCCACATACGTTTCTGGTTTGCACGCCTTGTTGTTCTGGTCTCAGCCGTCTCCTGATGTACACCCACGCTTCTACTACACTCTTGTCACAGCTTTGCTAGTCTCGCATTTCAGGTCACCAATTTCTAGTCTCCCTTTTTTGGTCACCCGTTACTGGTCTCACGTTTCTGGTCAGTCATGCCATTCTCTTGTTGTGCTCTCCTTTTGACGTTCTACTCTCTTGCCGTTCTCTTGCCGTGCTCTCCTTTTGTCGTTCTACACTCTTGTCGTTCTGCTCTCTTGTCGTGTTGTCTCTCTTGCCATGTTGTCTCCTTGCCGTCCAGCCCCTTATTTTGTCGTATCGTTTTCCTCTCCTTTCCAACCGACCGTCGGGTTTTTCCTCTTTTTCCCCTATTCTACCGTCGGCTCACTCTTTCTCCGTATCGGGTTTTCTCTCTCTCCTTTTCACTCGGCCGTTCTTTGTTCTATTTTTCTTTTTGGTCGTTCGGGTTTTCTCTTTGCCGTCCACCCCTCACTTTGGCCGTATATGATTTTTTTCCTTTTTCCAACGACTGTGTTTTCTCTGTCTTCCAACAGCTATGTTTTCTCTCTCTTTCATTGTCTCTTTGGTTGGCCGACTGCTCCCTCTTCTTGTTTGCCGAATGGTTTTGCTTTAGGTTTAGCCGTTTTTGCTCAATTGCCGACGGTATATTTTTGGTTGTGTTTTCTCTCTCGGTGGTATGTGTCGTTCCTTCTCTCCTTTTGCCGTCCAGCACTTGCTTGTGTTTGTCGAGTATTCAATTGTATTGGCCTTACCCTAGTTTTGTCTTCCAATATCTTTATATACTTTCTTCCATGAAACCCTAATAGGGCTTATGCGGTGAATTTACGTTCTTGCCCTTACACAACAGATTTACTTTCTTACCCTTCTATGTGACTTTACCTACTTGCCCTTCCATGTGGCTTTACTTTCTTGCACACTTAAACCTAGTTGACAACAATTACAACCCATACAAGACTGTGGGAACAACAGGATGCACTTCACAGATGACAAGAGACAAGAGTAAATTATCAAAGTTGAACAAGTTAAGAGAAGGCAGAGTCAAGTTTAGCAATGATGATTCACTCAACATCAGTGGTCAAGGGTCAATAAATATTGGAAAAGGAAAGCTAAAAGATGTTCTGCACGTTGAAGGACTCAAATATAATCTAGCATCTGTCAGCCAACTATGCAATGAAGACCATAAAGTGATATTCACAAAAACAGGTTGTCAAGTAAAGAGTAAAGAAGGCAATACTCTTGCAGTCGGGAAGAGAACAGCTGGAAATTTATATGTGATTGATGAGGACAAAATAAACAATTGTTTACTTATAAAAGAAGAAGAAAATCAACTCTAGCATAGGAGGCTGGGACACTTAATACAGAAAAACATGAGGAAGTTGACCACTACTCATACAATCAGAGACATTCCAGACCTCAAGAAAGAGAAGGAGTATGTCTGCTCAACATGCTCTAAAAGAAAACAAGTTAGAAAGCAGTATAAGACCAAAGAGTTCAATTCTGAAGTAGTGTTTGACATTATACATACTGATTTGTATGGGCCAATGATAACAAAAAGGTTGAATGATGAGAGGTACTTTATCTTGTTTGTTAATGATTATTCCAAACGGACCTGCATCATGCACCTCAAACACAAGTCAGAAGTTTTGAAATGCTTCAAGAGATACAAAAGATTGGTTGAAAATGAGAGTGGAAAAAAGATCAAAGTATTGAGGTCAGATCAAGACACTGAATTCACAAATGGAGCTTTTGAAGATTACCTTGAGAAGCATGGAATTCACCATCAGATGGCAGTAACAAGAACACCTCAATAGAACGAGGTGGTAGAGAGGAAAAATAGAGCTGTGGTTGAAATGGCAAAAACTCTACTGCTAGAATCCAAGCTTCACACAAGATTTTGGACAGAAGCAACATTTACAGCCGTTCACCTACTGAACAAAGTTTTACTAAGGCCCAATACTGATAAGACTCCATATAAGCTATAGAGTGGGAAAAAGACAACAGCCAAGTATCTTAGAATCTTTGGCAACCCATGTTTTATGAAGAACAAGGAGCAAAACTTGGGAAAATTCCATGCTAGGTCAGATGAAGGCATCTTTGTGGGATACTCAGCAAAGACAAAAGGTTATAGAATTTTTTTGCATAAACTGGGAAAAGTGGTCACTTCCAGTGATGTGAGAATAGATGAAAACTAGAAAACAATACATAATGGAGAAGCTAACGGCAGTGAAGAAGATGACTTCAAAATAGATAAAGAATCTAACCAACATGAAGAAGAAGGAAAAGAAGTTCAAACTCAAAGAAAAGTGAGTCTGAAGATGAAGAAAGAGATTCTCTTGCAACTAAGACTGTGCAAGAAAGAAAGACAAAGAAGATATGGACCAGTGCTCATCGAGGAAATCAGATAATAGGTGACCCATCAGCAGGAGTTACAACAAGGAGAAGAATTATGGGAGTTATTGATTTACTCTCACAAGTTAGACCTAAATCTGTTAAAGAGGTTGCACAAGACAAAGCCTAGGTCAAAGCTATCAATGAGGAGCTAGATCAAATCGAGAAAAATGAAACATGGGAGCTAGTTCCATGACCCACTAACAAGAATGTCATAGGAACAAAATGGGTGTTTAAAAATAAACACAATAAAGATGGCAAGGTGGTAAGGAACAAGACTAGGCTGGTTTACAAAGGCTACACTCAAATAAAAGGAGTAAATGTTGATGAAACTTTTGCACCAGTAGCAAAGTTGGAAACTATCAGAATGTTCTTAGCTTTAGCAGCACATAAGAGGTATAGAGTTTACCAGACGAATGTGAAATCAGCCTTTCTGAATGGACTCCTGAAAGAAGAAGTGTATATTGAACAACCCGATGGAGTACAAATCAGTGAGGATGAGACACACGTGTGCAAGCTGAAGAAAGCCTTGTATGGCCTTAAACAAGCCCCAAAAGCATGGTACAGCAGGCTGGATACGTATTTGAGAAGGTTGAACTTTAGAAGAGGAACAGTTGATAATAACCTATATGTGTTCAACTCAGAGAAAGGCCAACTGATAACCATAGTATATGTAGATGACATCATCTTTGGAGGGGATCACTCTGAGCTATGCCAAAATTTTGCACAGAAGATGAGTGAGGAATTTGAGATGTCATTGATTGGAGAAATGACTTACTTTCTTGGATTACAGATAAAACAGTGTGAAGAAGGTATTTTTATTTCTCAAACAAAATATGCCAAAGAGATGCTGAAAAAGTTTGGCATGGAGGATAGCAAACCTATTAGTACCCCTATGACAGTAGGCTGCAAGTTAACAAAAGATCAGGAAGAAAGGAGTATAAGCCCTACAGAATATAAGAAAATGATAAGGAGCCTTCTGTACCTTACAGCATCAAGGTCTGATCTCATGCAAGCAGTATGCATCACCAGTAAATTCCAAGTTGATCCTAAGGAATCTCATGTGTTGGCAGTGAAAAGAATCCTAAGATACCTCAAAAGGACACTGGAATTGGGTTTGTGGTATCATGCCATGGATTCTATATAACTACGAGCATACACTGATGCAGATTAGGCAGGAAGTATAGATGACAAAAAATCAACCAGCGGCTGTAGCTTCTACTTGGGTTCAAAGTGTGTTGCATGGTTAAGTAGAAAGCAAAACAGTGTTGCTTTAAGCATAGTTGAGGCTGAGTATATGGCTGCTTGTGCAGCATGTACTCAGGTGATATGGATGCAAAGACAATTAATAGACTTGGGTGTTGAAGTGAAGTTACCAGTGAGTGTACTTTGTGATAATCAAAGTGCAATTGATCTCAGCAAGAATCTAGTTCAGCATTCAAGGAGCAAGCATATTGACATCCGGTATCACTTTATCAAGGATCAAGTGGAACAAGGTACAATTCAGTTGGAGATGTTGGCACCAAAGATCAAATTTCAGGTTGGCAAAAGGGGAGAGAAGCAACAATACAGGGGGAGCTATTAAGGAAGGGGGAGTGCATATTTAGGGGGAGTTGTAATCCATCTGCTTCTAGATTATTACTCTAAGAAGATTATGAAGGACTACTGCATAATGGCTTTCGTTGTAAGTGTTGCCAACAATTACAAAGGGGGAGATTGTTGTTCCCACAGCCTTGTATGGGTTGTAATTGTTGTTAACTAAATTTAAGTGTGCAAGCAGAAGTGGCTCGTTCAAGCATTCAAGGGATGAGTTTTCAGTAGAAAGAAAAGAGCAAGAAAAATAAATTAAGAAGAAGGATAATGCTAAATTTTGTATGGAACAGTAATATGAAGCCACATGGAAGGGCAAGAAAGGAAATTTGTCGCAGCTCCAGTAAACCCTACTAAGGTTTGCATAGAAGGGAGTATAAAAACCGGTAGAGCAAGAGAAAAAATGGGGAAATACACCACCGGGAGAGCAAACTAGAAACCCACTATAAGAAAGAGAAGAAATCAGAAATACACCATCGGAAGAACAAATCAGAAACGCACCACCTGCAAGAGAAGAAATCAGAAATGGAAAAACACCTGTAAGAGAAGAAATCAGAAACGGCAGAACACCTGCGAGAGAAGAAATCAGAAATGTACCACCCGGAAGAGAAGACAGCAGACCTAGTATCCGTGAGACCACTTGGAAGAGAAGACAACAGACCAAAACGTGTAACGTGAAACGCCAAACCAGAAACGTGAGGCAGGCCGAGAAACATGAACCAGCAAACCAGAAACGTAAGGCAGGCCAAGAGATATGAACCAGCAAAACCAGAAATGTAAGGCAGGCCGAGAAACATGAACCAACAAACCAAAAACGTGAGGTAGGCCGAGAGACGTGAACCAGCAAAACCAAAAGCGTGAGGCAGGCCAAGAAACGTGAACCAGTAAAACCAAAAATGTGGTGCAAGCCAAGAGACATGAAACGGTAGACCAGTAATGTGAGGCAGGCTGTGAGACATGAAACGGCAGACCTGAAGCGTGTGTACAGGCCGTGAGACAGTGAGACGGTGAGACCAGGAGTTGGGTGAGACAACTTAGAGAAGAAATTCAGTGTAGCATTTGAGAGAACTCAACGTATTTCCAAATTTCTTCAAGAGAGGTTAAAGAGAGTTTTAATGATCTTCCAAGTAGTAGTGAAGCAGCCTATTCAAATCAAATAGAGGCAACACAAGTTAGAAGAAGGGTAAACACAGTAAGTGACACTCTTTGTATTGTGATTGCCTTGTATTTGCAATAGTGAAAGGAGTAAAAGATTAAGACATCCATTGTAATCATAGGGAATACCACACTGGTATTCTCAAGTATAGTGGATTGTCTCGGTAGAGGAAGAATCCCTACCATCATGAAGTACGTCACATTGACGAAACCACGTAAATCTCTCATGTCTTTGCTTTGAATTTACATTCTGTGTTTTGAATTGAGTTGTGAACGCAACTAAAGAATCATCAAACCCATAACCTAAAAGAAGACCTAATCAAGAACAACCAATCTGTTTAATAGGCAAAGTGTCTGAAAGGTAACTTTAGGAACTATTGTGACTAATAGGTAACAATAGATCTACCTTAGTTAAATTTGAGAAAAAGTTCATTTCTGAGAAGAGTTTGAAGTTGTTTACCTATCAATTAAAAAGAAGGGATATAATACTGATTCATCCCCCCCTCTCAATATTACAGACTAGTAGATCATAGGGTGACGTAAGGAACTTAATAATCTATTTAAAATAATTTTTTTGTACTTTTTCTTTAAATTAGTAAATTTTTTCTTTTGTGTCCATTATTTTTCTCTAATTTTAAGTTTTTCATGTAAATTTTGTATGTTCTTAATTTTATATTATTATTATTATTATTTGTATTATTTTTTTGTTATAGAAAATAAAAACATGGGATAAATTTAAATGATGAATTACCTAAATTATTGTCTTGATTGGTGATGACAAATATTTGGGAACACCCAAAGTGCAAGAATTTCATTTGACGGGCTCGAAGGTTCATAGAATAGGAATGAAAATTGAAAGATCTTTGAGAAAGAGGCCACTTTCATTTGTTTTTAGCTCATATACAGATGAGAAATTATGAACATCATCAATGGAATCACCATAGCATTTATTTTGTTAATATGTCGTGTGGAAAATGCCAAAGTTCAGGCTATGATGCAGCTGTCAAACGTAGCAATGCGGCGAGCAAGGACGAAAACAACGACATTTAGGGGAAAGCAAGTTGATCTTGCTGGCAATATATGGACCCATGTAGATGCACCAAACAATACAATACCCAAATTTTTGTAAGAAGGGCTTTACGAAAGGATGCCGTGAATAAAACTTGTTGCTTTGAGGAAAAAGAGAAAAAAAAAAATAACAAAACGAAAAGCTGGTTTTGTTAAAAAGGGGCACTTGCTGCCACGTCCCCTATGGAAGTTTTGGGAACGGACATGAAATTGTCCTTCATGGGTTCTTACCATTTGAAAAGTCTCTACGTGAATTGATTTAATTTAATATCAATGTGAATAAAAATAAAAAAAATTAAAATAAATCTACTTGAAATGAAAAATAATAATAATAAATAGATTTATGTGATTTAAAATTATATATGTATTTTTCTTTAAAAAAAAAAAAAGCGAGTAGCATGTTGAAATCACTTCCTCTTTCAAAGGAAAAGAAGGGCCTTGCAGATTCTGCAATCAAAGAAATTAGACATAAGGAGGGAAGCTAAGAGCTTCAAAGACAAATAAAAAGTAAACAAATTATTTTTTGAACAAAATAAAGGGGATTAAAAAAATTCGAGTTAAAAGAAATAAAAACGGCCAAAGGCGATGAAGAACTACGAAAGACTCCTATTCATAGAAGCTTCTTTGAAAAATATTTTTTCGCCGCATTTCTTGATACTGAATAAATAATGTGATAGCCCACCAATTTTTTTTCCCCGCAACTTCTTTTAAGAATATCCCATAATTTATTTTGCTTTTCTTTTTTTTTTTTTGGAGAAAAACAAGTGCATTTGATAGTGTGAAAAATGAAAAGATCATATAAGAGTTTTGAAATATGAAAATTCATATGAAACAATTGTAATGTGTATTATTTGAAATTCAAAAAAAAATTGTTTTCTCTTTTTTTAAACAATACTATTTTTGTTATTATATCAATAAATTTAAATTTACCACTAACAGAAGATTTTTCTCACACGTTAAGGACCCAAAAATATGGGTGATCGTTCGTGAGTTTTACTATAAGGCCCACCATAGATAAGATGTATTTGAATCAAATTATGTCATACGAAGAGTTAAGCCCTTGTGAAGCTCGTTATAAAACTTCATAGGGATTAAAATTTATTTCACGTTATGTTAACATGCTTTTTAACTTTTTTTTTTTCTCTCCTCGATTCCCAAAATATCGACATTACATAAAAAAAAAGAAAAAAAAAGAGTACCCTTTTCACTTCAAGTTTGAGTTGCAATTCTTGAATCTTGATCAACTAGCTTGAAGTCATGCATGTTTAGATGGCTTGTCATTAGTGGCAGCATTGAACAGAAATGGAAACGCCGGTCTTCACTTGACACTTGCGGGGACTCTGTCTACGCGTCTCCTCTTGAATGAAAGTTCAACATAAGAAGTTATGGACTGTCGAGGGTAGGGAACATCTAGCGCGCCAAGTTAGGTAGCAATTTACTCAACCACCTCAAACAAAAGCCCAATGAAACTTCCAAGACATCTTCATGGTCAAAGAGGTAGACCCGCACTGCCTCCACCAGTTAAGGTTTTTTTCTTTTCTTTTCTTTTCTTTTCTTCTTCTTTTACTTCTTATCTTCAAACATATGGTAGCACATGGATATGTGGTTCATCTAGATGGTAGGCTTAATTTGATCCCACTCAGCTTGTCGATCTCTAAGGTCAATTGCCAAACTAGAAGAAGGAAGAAAGAAGATACGCTGGGGAAAATGTTAACTGCATTATGAGCTTTTTCTGTGCATATCGCATGCCAAAAGAATCTATCAAATAGCAAAATAACTCTATTTTACACAATTCTACGCAACCCTTTCGGAATTGGAATATGTGACTTGAGTATATTTCTGCTTGGCTAAGGGAAAGCAACCTTGAGTATATTTCTCTTTCTTTTTCTTTTTGAAGTGAGATCACAATTAATCAATCAATTATATATCAAAACAAGCCGCCCATGAAGGTGAAGCTCACAAAGCCTTAAATATTACGATGAAAGTATGGCGGCTCCACTTGCATCTAATTTGATGGCCCTACATTATGTATAGATATCTTACGACTAAATAACAACACATTTTCAAAGTATTTTCTCCCTCAGAAACACCCAGAGAGAAAAAAAAAAAAAAAAAAAAAAAGAGTCCCATTTTTCCTTTACGTTTGTTGACCTATTATACAAAGTCGTTCAACCCCCACGGCACATTGTTAAAGATGTATGTAATCAAGATTAGAACACACGTCTCCGCGTGAGAATTGATGAAACAAATTTATAACGCCATAGAAATAGACTGTTCTCCATTTGATTTCCTGTGGATCCATCACAATGCTTGTCCAGCTAACAACTGGTTCAGCCCTCGTTACGCTGTGCTTGTCCTTCTTCTTCTTTCGGACATTAGTTTGAACAATGAATTGGGTTTATTCTAATGGCAATACACACGCGGTTTTAGTAATTTTTATTCGGAAATCGAATAAATTTTGGTTCGAATTATGATGTTTTCTCGAGTTTAACACGTTTCAACAATGTGTTTTGAGGCCTTGAAGAGTTTTAGTTAGGAGTTTGGTCGTTTTTGACGGCTCGCACACATAGTTATTCATTTTTTTTTTTATAAGGCCGACACTTAATATTATATAGGATTTCTTTGTATATTGTCATCTTTGTGACTTTTTCAATGTACGTAAGTTCTTGATATATCTCTCTTATCTCAGTTTTACTTATGAATATACGTAAATTTAAGTATTCAAAAAATTATATTTTAATAAATTATTTATTTTTTTATTTAAAATATTATTCTCTTAATTTTAATCGAAACATTAACTTCATTTTTTCAATCCGAATAATACAATATATGTAGGTTGTGTTCTAAACGCAGCATATTTTGATTTGAATTTTTATTTTTTTATAAAAGAAAAGGCAACGTGCCCACACCAAGCGTTGGAAGGCGAAAGAGTAAAAAATAATTGTGCATTGGGTGGCGCCAAAGGTGCACAGGGGCGTGCCCCGCTGGAACTCGGGAGGACCCTTTCCTGGGGCTCCTATATTGGAATTGAAATTTGGTTGTTGCCGTTGAGAATGGAACCGCGTCTGCTAAGAAAATAACGTCAGCCGCGCAAGGTTAGGTTTAATAAAAGAAATTTTGGGTAGGCCCAACATTCCGAACTTTCCATTCCCACCACCGCCGTTGACTAGAAGAAAATGGAGAGACCTACGAGTTGAAAACTGATCTAAATATTTTCTTCAATGAAACGCCCCTTATGGGTATTATTACGTAATTGCATGCGTCTTTAACAAATCTATTAAGCCTAAATTGTTTTTTTTTTCTCTTTTAAATATAATAAATATTTCGTCAAATTATATTTACTTTGGAAGTTTGATTTTCCCTTTGGTTTCAATTACATTGTCACCAATACGTTACACTGAAGCTAGAGAGAGAGAGAGAGAGAGAGAGAGAGAGAGAGAGAGAGAGAAAGAGAGAGAATGGTTGACTAGCTCACAGCTGCCAAAATGCCTTCTAACCTAAGGAAAAGTCAACGATGCAAATAAAAAGTGCAGAAAAAAAAAAAAGAAAAGGGCTACCGAATAATAATTAACTCATTTTAACAAAAGTACATGTGGTTGGGCAGTTGTTATCAAGTGATGGGACAGATTTAAAATAATATTAAAACAATATTTTATATATATATATATATATATCCTCTCTTTTTTTTGTTTTTTTCACGTTCATCAAAAGGGTTCAGCCGACGAATTGCATATTTAACACAAAATATTTATGGGAACGATTTGCAATTTTATTAAGAAATTAATTGGATCATAAATTATATAATAAAAATATATTTTAAGATTAAGATTCAAAATTTTTAAAATAAAAATACGAATACTTTTTTATCGCTAAAATCTTTTACCAAGTCGGACGCGTGGTTTTCTTTTCTTTTTTTTTTTTTTTTTTTTTTTTTTT